>PVIW01012047.1:0-34182 GCA_004026585.1 Noctilio leporinus | reverse complement strand
ACCCCATTCCCCTGACCACTGAAGGCCTATTCCTTGTATTCATATACTTGGTTCCGTTTTGCTTGTTGTTAGTTTTGTTCATTATTGTCCCGTAATGGGTGAGATCATATGATATTTGTCCTTCACTGACTGGCTTATTTCACTAAGCATAATACTCTCCAGTTCCATCCATGTTCTTGCAAAGGGTACAAGTTCCTTCTTTCTTTCTGCTACATAGAATTTCATTGTGTAAATGTACCAAAGTTTTTTGATCCAATCATCCACTGATGGGCACTTATGCTGTTTCCAGCACTTGGCTATTGTAAATAGTGCTGCTATGAACATAGGTGTGCATAGGTTCTTCTGAATTGGTGTTTCAGGATTCTTTGGGTATAGTCCAAGTAGTGGAATTGCTGTATCAAAAGGCACTTCCATTTTTAGTTTTTTTAGGAAACCCCATACTGTTTTCCACAGTGGCTGCACAGTGCCTACATTCCCACCAACAGTGTACGAGGGTTCCCTTTGCCCTGCATCCTTGCCAACACTTGTTGTTTGTTGATTTGCTGATGATTGCCATTCTGACAGGTGTGAGGTGGTATCTTATTGTGGTTTTAATTTGCATCTCTCTGATGACTAGTGATGTTGAGCATTCTTTCATTGCATGCTTCAGGTTTCATAGCTCCAAGATCTGAACCTGAGCTGGTGACAATAGCGCAGGACTGACTGTAGCCCACATGGGACCCACACCCAGGCTAAGCGATGTGGTGGTCTTTCTAGTCCTCCTAACAGCATCTTGATCTATATCAAACAATGCCCCCAGACAGCCACAGTTTTTGCAGGGCTTCTGAAGCTGATCCAGGCATAGTGCCTCAGAAGGAGCAGAGGGAGCTGCAGGTCTCTCCAAGCCCCTCAAAGACACATTGTGTCCTCTACTACCTGTGGATGGTTCCACCCTGGGGGCAGGTGCTTCCTCTGCCCCCAGGAACACAGTGGGAAGGTAGTCAGCTATCCAGCTGGCACACACCCACAGAGAGCAGCCTTCTCTCAGCTGGCACAAAGACCATCTGGGATCCCAACTCTCAACTCTGGTAGGAGTGTGGGCCAGCGGCTTCTCTAAAACACATGCTATTCTCAAGCCCTGGCTGATTCTGAGTCTCTCAGGAAGCTGCTGACTAAAAGTTAACTCCTCTGTTTAATAAGACATGTGGCTAAGCCAGGTATTTAACTACTCCATAGGTATAGAAGACTGACATCTGGCCCCTCTCTCATGGATAGTCCCTGGAGCTGAATTGGGATCAACATCCCCTGCTCTTCTCAGTCTCTATGAATGTGGATCAGACACCTGGAACTGTTAGAACAATACAACACAGTCCATATGTACCACGTGATTTGAGGCAACTGCTACCCTGGATGTGAGTTTGACATTCTACACTTGCAGCCACAGAAGTCAGCACAGGGAATGCCTTACCCAGGCCATGCTCAATATACAGGTAGTCATCATTTCGACAGGGTGCCTTTCTCCTTTCAAGGTCAGAATCAACCCATGGATGAAGTGTGGAAGATTCACCCTGGTTCCCAGCAGAACATGATATGATCAGTCATGACAATAGGAGAGGTGGAAGGGGGCAGGGCTGAGGGACAGGAGTACACATCTGGGCAATTCCTCATTGCACAGAGTGAAGGTTGAGGGACAAGGTAATAAGGACTGAGAAAGGGAAATTAAAGCATAATATTTACTTTAAAAAACAAAGCCCATTAGCACTTTAAAAATATTTAAAAAATTTTAATTACAGTTGACATACAATACTATATTTTCAGGTATACAATGTGGTGATTAGATATTATATAACATATGAAGTGATCATCTG
This sequence comes from Noctilio leporinus, assembly GCA_004026585.1. Taxonomy (NCBI): domain Eukaryota; kingdom Metazoa; phylum Chordata; class Mammalia; order Chiroptera; family Noctilionidae; genus Noctilio; species Noctilio leporinus. Next base: position 32,335 of record PVIW01012047.1, on the reverse strand, counting down.
ATAATTCTAGCACCCATCTGACACCGTACATACTCTTATGATATTGTTGACTGTATTACCTGTGGTGTACTTTACATCCCCATGACCATTCTATAACTACCAATTTGTACTTCTCATCTCTTCCTCTCCTTCAGCCATACCCCCGACATTACTCCCATCCAGCAACCACTAAGATGTTGTCTGTATCTGTGTTTGTTTGTTTCTGTTTTATTTGTGTGTTTATTTGTTTTTTGGATTCCACATATAAGTGATATCATGATATTTGTTTTTCTCTGTCTGACTTATTTCATTCTAGGTTCATCCATATTGTTACAGATGGCAAGATTTCATTCGTATTTTTTTTAAGGCTGAGAGATATTCTGTTGTACATATGCATTACATCTTTTTTATCCATTCATCTATTGATGACCACTAATGTTGCTTCTGTACGTTAGCTAGTATAAATAATGCTGCAATGAACATATGGATGCATTTATCTTTTCTAATTAATATTCTGAGTTTTTTCAGATAAATACCCAGAAATAGAATTACTTGGTTTTTCTTTTTCTCTTGTTATGTCATATGTTTTAAAGTCTTTAGGTTCTCAGGCCACCACCTATCCACTGAGAACCTATGCTATTTTAATTATGATGTGTCTTGGTGTAGGTTTCTTTGAACTCACCTTATTTGGGACTCTCTGAGCTTCCTGAACTTGTATGACTATTTCCTTCTAATAAGTTTTCACTTTTTTGCTTACTCTTTTCTCCTTCTGGCCACCCCTATGATGTGAATGTTGGTATGCTTGAAGTTGTCCCCGGGGGGCACTTAAATTATCCTCATTTTTTAAAAATTTCTTTCTTTCTACTTTTCTGTTCTGATTGGGTGTTTTCTGTTACCTTATCATCCAAATCACTGGTTAGAACCTCTGCTTTATTTAATCTACTCTTGATTCCCTCTAATGTTCTTTATTTCAGTTATTATATTCTTCATTTTTGACTAGTTCTTTTTTATGTTTCATATCTCTATTTTTTCTTGATTTATTGTTGTTGTATTAAAATTGTTTATTTTTTTTTTTCCTCATTGCCCTTCCCTCTCCCCCAGTCATTCCCCACCTTCTTGTCCATGACTATGGATCTTTCACATTAGCTGCATGTCTAAATCTTACCCTTTCACTACCCACTCTCTTCTTCCCCCCTTCTCTCTCCCTTCTGGTCACTGTCATTCTGCTTCTTTATTTTTTCCCATACCTCTGGTTCCATTCTGCTCATCTGTGTGTTTCATATTTCTATTTTTATGTTTTCTATCTCTTTGTTGAAGTTCCCACTGAGATCATTGAACATCCTGGTTTTTAGTGTTTTGAGCTTTGCATCTGGTAGACTTCTTTTTCTAGAGTTTTATTCTTTTCTGTCTCCCAGTCTTGGTAGAGTGGCCTTACGCAGTAGGTGTTCTTGGGGCCCAGTGGTGCAGCCTCCCTGGTCCCCTGAGCTGGCTGTGCAGGAGTGTTCTTTATGTGGTTTGTTAAGCTTTAATTACTGTTAACATGTCAAAGAGAGGGACTGACTCTCAGGCTGACTGGTTGTGAGGACTATCTGAGACTACAATGGAGAAGCTGTTGTGCAGTGACTGACCCTATGGAACAGTATTTCCTTTAGTGGGGCTCGGGTTCCTGCCAAGCCTGTGCTTTAAGTGTGTCCTTTGTGAAGGTGGTTGGGAAATATTCTAGTGTGGTCTGAAGCTGGCCACAGGGTGTGTTGGTTTGGGCTTCTTGGGAGATTCAGGCCAAGGTCAACCACTGCCTATGCTCTGCCTGGGTTTACCTGCTGTCATTGATCTGCTGATGATTGCCGCTTGTCCTGGGCTTGGGAGTGGATAAAATTTAAACTGAACCTAGCTGTTGCTAGTGCTTGCTTTGGGCTGCTTAGCAAGAAGTCCATTAATACATAAGAATAAAGGTTGTGAATTAAACTATCATCACTCATAGTGTCATAATATCACAACTGATAATGTATATTAGTTTTTGTATGTATGTTACCTCAATAAATGGTAACTAGATATACTCAGTATGCAAATAATACAATAACAATAACAATAGCAATAACAGAGAGAAAAGGAGTGCTGCCCTATATGGGTAGAGATTAAGTGATTTTGCATCATTATTCCTTCCTGGTCTTTTGGGGTATACTTTTGGCACTAGGCATCCACTCTCCACCTGAAAACTGTGATGTGGCTGACACCCTCCTGCAGCTTTTTCTTCAGCCCACTCTCAGCCACACCCTGTTCTATTTCTGCTTATCACCTATTGAAAATGGAATAAATTTTTTGCCAGTCATTCTGCTGTCCACTGTTACTTCCCCTGGAATGCTGGCTGCTTTGTGAATGTAGAATCTACCTGCCTCTTTACTTCTCAATCTCCAGAGCCTGGCATCTACTCAGGATAACTCCAAACTTTTCCCATGACTCCACGTCCTTCCTCTGTGTTTGTTTTAAGACTCACCTTTCTCCATTCTTCTTCCCCTTGGCATGTTCATTGTGTTTAACTAGTTTATGGTCCCTGACATTTCAATCCTGGTTCCCCTCTAAGCCCACCAACCTAACATGGTTTCACCTATCCTCTTCCCTCTCTTACTTAATTAGCTCCTTCTTGGCCTAATGGTTTTAGCATAGACAGCACCACTTCTGATCCAGGCAAGGTTGGACCCATCCTGGAATTTCACACACAGTGCTGGGGGGACAACAGGGTAGAGCATGGATCCCTTTCTCTTGGGTCCTGAGACAAGCTGTGCCCGGGCCAGGTGTTTCTGGACACCCTGCGTCTGAGTCCAGGATAGCCAACCAGCTTTTGTTGCTTCCCTCATTTATAGGGTGAGAGAGCAGCTTTGCTAGGAAGAAAAAAGAACCTGAGTGTCTATATCCAGTGGGCCCATAGGTATCTGTTTTCCTGGGAGAGGTGGAGAACGTCTTAGGGGAGGAGAAGCTGGAGGTCTCACCTCGAGGCCACTCAGAGAAGAGCGTTCCTGATACAATTCATAGGCAACCTGTTTGATGTTACCCTTCTTTCAGGAATTATCATACTGCATAAAAATTGGGTGTTTACTTGTCTCTCCAACTAGTCTGAGAGATTTTTAAGGCTGGGAACACTGTCTTACTGACAATTACATCTTTAGCAGCAGACAGGCTTTGGGTATTTTGAAGCATTTGAATGAAACCATGAATGAGTGATGTGTCCTCTGAAATTACAGGGAAGGGGCTGCCTGTTGATCTTACTTAACAGGCCCCTCCGGTTTACAGGTGTTGACTGACTAAGTCTGCAAAGGGGTATCCCCGTAGATTGAAAGCCTCTCTAAGAGCCCAAAGAGAAAATCTCCAAGTTGGCAGAACTCCTCAGTACTGAGTAGAGAATTGTTTTCCCTTCATTTCTTAATTCTCATACAGGTGTGTGTGTGTGTGTGTGTGTGTTTCTACATAGGTTTGGTTATATCCCAATCAAGGGGAAAACACTTGCCCTGGAATTCAAAATGAAAGCAGATTCAGAGGGTGACTCATTCAAAGCTTAGTCTGCAAAGGTATAAAGACAATTTAAAACATTGGCCTATTTAATGCAACAAAACTTTGCTTGTGAATGAGCTAAGACTCTTTTTGAGCCTTCTGCAACTTAGGGAATGTGCTTCTGCCTTGCAGAACATGTGCTGAGTGAGTGGTAGCCATGCCAATAAGGAAATAGTTTATTTGAGAGCAGCAGCATCAGGGTTCTGAACAGTACCTCCCTTCCTGTCCTAAAAGTGCCTGCCAGCCAGTCCTACTTGCCTTCCTTCTGGGTGGAGCAGAACAACGCACCTGAAGGAATGCAAGAAAGGGTTACTCTCACTTCAGTGATTCTCTCTCAGCACTGCTGGAAATCTGAGACTCCCTGAGTCGATAACAGATTATTCAAGGGAGGACAGATCCCTTGGAATCTAAACAGTGAGGATAAACCAAGATGCTTCTTAATTGGGACGGGGTGAATGTCAAGGCCCAAATGAAAGAAAGCCCACTTCCTTTGGATACAGGACCTGAAAGGAAGTGTTTGATTTTATTCTTTCTTGAGCAAAAAATGAATTTGATGTACTTTAAATTGTGTTTAGGAGAAAAACACTCAGTTACAAACAATGATTAAACTCCAATTGAATTTTAAAAAAGTATATAATTGCTTCATGAACTCCTTTGCTTATGCACTGAAAACTCAGCAATGTCATTGTTCTTAAATCCTAGATGAGGTGTTTTCTTCATATAGAACTCCTGTCCTTATTAGTGCGATAGGCTCTCTGTTGTATATGTGCTCATTTCCATAACATGGAGCTAACACAGACCTACCATAACCACCTGATATGCACTATTTTTCTTGGGAAAGATACGTGTTACTCATTATGAACATGTAGATGAGATCAAGTTGTCGAGTAATGTACCCTATACATGAAGGACTCTACTTAGATGGTGATGACTCAAAGCACTGCCATGGATGATTGATTAAATGTCTAGATAGCTAATGTAGAGGTTTATCCAGAGGATAATTAACATGTATTATGACCTGTGTGTGAGGGCCCCACTTGTGCATATCTTCTCTAGGGTTGGAGGTGCAAAGAGTGGTTCGGTTAGGAAGATTCTCTTTGCCCCAGATATTTGAAAGGAAAGATAACTGGGAGTCACTTACTAACCAAATGCTTTGAGTTTAGTTAAGGTCCTTCTAGGTTTTAGTGAAAAATACCCTCTAGAAAGACAGGAATGATGGATTCTCCAGGCTATGACTTAGACTCTTTGTATTTTTAAATTCACTGTGGTGGGAATGAAGATGTGAAGGGAGATGAGGCTGATATCTCAGTCTAACCTTGAGAACAGCAATGATTATCCTTTTCTTACACCTTCTGTGCACAGCTTTTCCAGGATACTCTGGGCCTTTCTTCTGCTTGGCCATCAAGAGCCAGAGAAGCTGAGTGCAAGATCTGGCCTGAAATAGGAGCACACATGTTTTTTATTTCCAAACATTAGACCTTCAATCGGGTATGAGGGAACCTTAGAAGCGAGGCACTGCATGCTCCCTTGGGATTTTTCTGGATTTCATCATGTAGGATTGATGAGTGGGTAAAGTAACTCTAAAAAGTTTCACGTATACAGTTACTGAATCAAGAAGGGGAAATGAGAAATCGATCATTTTGAGAGTAGATCCTTTAAGAGTCACTGCTTTTAGAAAATTCAAGAGTAGTTTACCTTTAAAGGAATTGTCTGTACATTTTTCAAAGCCCCATAAAATCAAGTAGACAATTTTATGATAGGATTACTTTTTTGAAATTGAATTACTGTTTATATTTCTGCTGCTTGAGTCCTCCTGTTAAAAGAATGAGCAGGTAATCTGTCTTCCTCACAAGAGAGCCAGGAGTGACTGTGGCCTGCACTAGAGTCTCTCTTGGTCAAGGAACAATGAACAGCTAGCTATTGTGCTTTAAGGCTGAAGAGAAAGGGAAATTGCCAGGAACCAGAGAAAAGACCCTAAGCAGGGTTTGTTTAAAGGAGCACTGAGAGGCAGGCCAAGCCAGACCAGAAGACTGGCCTGCACTGGGACTGGGTGGTGCTGCTACTTTTAGTAGAGATAGGGTGTGGTTTCTCTCTCTCTTTTCCTGAGCTGGGTTCTACAGAATAGCACCAGGGATAGAAATGGAGCCATAGACAAGATTCATGCTGGCCTTCCCACTAGGTAAGTGCAGACTTGAAGTCAGATTTGATTCACATTAAGAAAGACAAAGTGTTTCTTTCATAAATACTTTGAATAGGCCTAGTACCTTATTTGGGGTTTCATCCAATGAATACATTATAATGCACGGTATAGCTAACTGGAAATTACATTAATTCTGCAAATGAAGGGCAGGAGAGGGAAGGAGTTTACTCTGCTGCATTTATGCTTTTCTTCTCTCCCAGGGACAGCTCTGGAGTTATTCAGTGTGGCTGCAGCCCAGGAAGGTGTATTTCTGAGCTGGCCTTGCCTGCTGTGAGCCCTTGAGAAGGATGACTGTGTGGAGAGGTACATTCCTTTTCTTATCCCTTCCTTCCATCTTCCCAATTGGAGAAGAACTCTATGGCTGGCATTGCAGCAGCCCCACGGAACATGAGGTGAGGCGAGAAGCTTCAGTTTCCAGGGCAGCAAAGCAAAGGCGGCAGTTGGCCCTCAATGGTCTGAGGCCTATGGAAGGGAAGCCTGCCACTGCCTGGGACTGTCTAGCACTAGCTTGGCTGAGGCTGGGATGATCCTAGGGAGAAAAGAGCCAACCTCTAACTAGTATGGTGTGATTACAAATATATCTGGGTCAAAATGAAATAAATCTTCTCTTGCTTGGCTCACAGAGAGGTGCTTTATTGTATGAGTTACTGTTCACCTCTGCATGGAGTACAGTGCTCCCTGAGAAGAGAACTCACAACCCATGGGGCAGTAACGGGCATACAGGGTGGGCAGAAGTTGGTTTATAGTAGTTAGTGTGTGAAACAAAGTTTATTTTTGTACTTTTATATTATTTTCTGTATGAAAAGCTCTGAACCTACTTTTGCCCCACACTGTGTTTAGGCTTTGAAAAGCTGTTGATCCTAATGAGCCTGGTGTTCCTTGGGACTAAATGGACGCTGGGTCCTTTACCCGCCTTTAAAGGATGTCTAAGAGCAGCGCAAATCCAGTAACTTATTTCTGCTTGTGTTGTCTGCAGCTTCTCTGAGCTAGGCCTTTAAAGGATGTCTAAGAGCAGCGCAAATCCAGTAACTTATTTCTGCTTGTGTTGTCTGCAGCTTCTCTGAGCTAGGCTTGCTTTTCTGAGAGAAGACAGAATAGAGCCCATTCAGACTACAATTCATAATGATTTATCCCTAAAGGAAGTTGTCTCTTCTGTCAACCCCATTTTTTTCTGTAACCTTCCCTGAATCTTTCCAAAATTTCCCAGGTTGTGATTGTGTAACAGAGTGAAGGACTTGGTCTCTGATTACATCTTTATCAAGCTTGTTTTGTTCTCATGGCCTTCAGGCAAATACCACCTACTTAGCCTTGCATATAGACATGCTAATCATTAGAGGAATTCTGCTTCCAGTTTGAGGTTTACAAAAACAGCCCCTTGCTGGAAGGTGCCTCTCCTGAGGAGATGGGGAAATACATACAAAAATAATAATTGTTTGTCAAGGGTTTGTAGAATCTTCAGGACAGTCTCAAATCAGCTGGGGTCAATGGACTGGGAATAAAGTGATTTCAAGGTCTTCCTCAAACCCCTGCTGGTGATCAGATGCCTGTGGACCAATCACCTCTTACCTCTCCCTTTTCCCCTTCTTTTGTTTGAGGTTACACTAGGACTTCCATAGTTTCAGTTGGTGCCTTGGCATTTAGAGTTTGGTCTTTCCAAGTATCAGGCACAAGGATTTTGGACTGGTAACAATCTCATCACACAATGACCTTGGCCCTGTATCCCTGCCTCGGTCACCTATTGGCTGTTTCCCAAGTGTACAGCAAGTGACTGTGGTCATCACATGGCTCTGGTCTCTTCCCTCCAGCTCCCTGGCCTTGTGTATAATGCATCAGTTTGTATCATTCATCTTGTAATTGAAACTCCCCTTGGTTATGTTCACAGTCTCTGAGTCTCCCTGAACAGGGCATTCTTTCAGATCCTTTGAAAGAACAGGTGAGTATCCTTGATCTTTGTCTTGTATCATTCCAGAACTTCTTTGATCCTCAAAGCTGCTTTCAGACCCACCAGCTGGGAATGGGGGACTGGAGGGCAGATGCTACGGGCTCTGATACCTTCCCAGGACAGCTGGGCAGCTAAGGGAGGAGGGACAGTTCTAAGCTGTAAGTTATGGTAACAATGTCAGCAAGGCTATAATACTTGATAAAACAGGTTGAAATAATCACACCTGCCCCCAGCATGAACAAACTCTGTACTGCAATCCTTGTTCCAGGTCTAGCTGACAATCCCCTAAATGAATGGGAGCCCCCAAAACATTGACAGAAGATGCATTTCGGGTAGGAAAGAGTTCCCCCTTCCTTTTATTGGGAGAGTAACATATTAACACATCAAAGTTAAGCTGCTTTCCCAGTGAGAACTGTTTGCTTTACAGAGAGCCCAGACCCTAAAACACCAACTAAAGTTGACTTGTAGGGGGTGCTCAAGGTAGAAGTGGGGGTGGTAAACACAAGACTGAGAAGATATTTTGTAAGTAAAGGAGAGAGGAGGCTGGAGGGAGGAAGGGCATTGTTGAAAATGGTTGTTACTCAGTTCAGAATTCCTCTCACATTTTAGCAACATTTTCTCTCCTCTCCATCTTCACAGAAATGATTTCTCAAGATTTACCCTATTTTTCAAAGATATTAAACTCTTCCCTTTAGCTTGGTACTCCATCGGCAAGAAGGAAGGCTCTTTGTCAACCCAACACGCTCCAACACACCTGCAGAAGTTCTGTTCGGAGGGCCTGTCTCATCTCTCTGGCTTCTCAAAGTTCTTGTTCAGGAACACAGGTCCCTGCTGACTAAGTGAGGGGTATTTTATACACCATCTCATTGGAATGGACATTACTGATTGCCTCATGTAATTATCCCAATTTCTCAGTGAGGTTGACACAGATGAGAAAGTTGAGGTACAGAGAAATTAATTAATGTTTCTAAAGCCACACAGTTAATTAAACATGGTGGAGCCAGACTTGAAAGATACATCTGGATCCAACCACCTCTTTCACAGGTTTATCTCAGTGGACATCGTGGGCTTCACTCTGTAACCTGTGGACATCACCTGGCTCTGGATCTTCCTGGGTCCAATCCAAAATGATACCAATTAAAATGAAAAGTTATTAGTACCTTCCATAGAACACTACTTAATATAGAGGTATACCAACATAATGCTAGACATGGATTAGAACTTTGAGCTGGAAAATAAGCTGATTTAATCAGGAAAACATTGAAGATTGTTTTTGAATTTCACTGGCCATCTCAGCCTAGAAGCTAATGTGTTTGGGAACCCTGAAAAAGTTTTGATCATGATAATCACTTGCCCCTCATTTTTTAGGGCTTTGAAGTTAGTAATATCTTCATATGAATGATTTCCAGTTGATTTCACAGCATGCAATGACCCCATGACTGTCCCATTTCTGCAGCTGACACCCACACACACTCAGAAACCTGCTTAATGTTTTTGCAACCAAGAATCCGATCTAGATCTCAGTCCTCTCTTTGTGTTCTCCAACACTTACCATCGCTTATATTTCCTACCATTTCCAGGAATTGGACCAAGCACTAGTTAAACCAACATTGAGTAAGGCACAGCCTATCCTTGGAACAGTTGGCATTCAGAGAGAAGAAAGAGTGGTGTAGAGATAGATATGATCCCTCATGTCAGGGGCCAGGATGGCCATGAGGACATGTGGTGGAATGACCAGTTATACTGAGGGCACAGGAAAGCATCACTGAGCTGGTAGCATTTCAGAAGGCTAGGTGATGTGTTTGGGCAAAAGAGGCAAAAGATATTTAAACCAACAGTGTCTTCTAAGGAACTGGCACTTGGTGGCTGGGGAGCACTCAGGCTGATGCAGAAGATGAAAACAGGAATACATAATTGGTCCTGATCTGGGAGATGGCCCATAGGCACCACCCTTAGGGGTTTAGAGTTCAAACTGTAAATCTGTTTCTCAAACTGAACTTTGCAGAATACTGAAGACCAGTGGACCTGTTCTTGGAAATCTGTGAGCTCTTCCTGGTTTTTGATATTGATGACATTTATAAATAAAATAGCATAAGTATACACTAGATCATCTGGATGGCTGACTTGGATGAGTTTGACTCAAATCCCACTCACTTGAATTTATGCCATCTCCCTTTTGTGTTGAGGAGAACTATCATGCCACATAAAGAAAACTGAGGTTGTGAGAAGGTTTCACAGCAGTGGAAATGGAGAACAAGGGTGTGAAAACCAAGCAGATACAGTGAAGAAGAGAGCATCAGCATGCTGACATCCAAAGAACTTGGATTCTGCAGCATGAGTGAATGGATGCTCTTTGCACCACCTGTCCTGTCACTTACTTATCTCAGCATAACCGTTCATTGGTAGTAAGTGTGCAAGTTACTACTGAAGAATTTTTCTGCCTTCTTAGTAGAAATAATTTCTTAGAATTCTAATGTGTATTTAAGTAATCAAAAGATTTCATTAAAAGTGACTTTTGAGGATTGCTTGCTAGCATTTTTGGTTAACTATGAGATATGATTGTCCTATACTAATGAACAAATCATTAAGGTATTATTACTATTTAATCTATTATTAATATAAAGCAAGGCTTCTTGGTGGTATTATTATTAAAAATTAGAGATAAAATTGAACCCAATGCTATGTGTTCCTCCCTATCATTAGTCAGTTAGGATGAAACAGGAACATCATATACACTCAAATACATGGCTTTAACACCATGTAAATTTTACAGTTTTGTTTGAATTTATTGTAAGTTGGATTTGTTTTGTAGTTAAATAAGAGTTTAAGAATAGTGTGCTTTCACATAATTTTGTTTGAATGTGGGGGATATTCAAACATAAAATTTCCTTCCGCCATCTGAGTTCTTCTAGATTGGTTAATAGTCACATTAATGGAGGCAAAGTACCAGGTGAAAACCAAATTTTAATACATGTGCATGAGAAATTCATGTAAGCATGAAAATTGCAAGGACAGGGAGGCAATATTGGGCATATATGTCATTTTAGACAAAGAAAAAAGGGGAAATGGAATCTTAGACTTTATAAGTGAGAATGTGTGATTTACAGGTAGCTGAGAAAGAGCAGAAGACACATGGCAGGTAAATGTGTGCTAGGTACCTCAGAAATGATGGACCACAGGAGGTAGCTAGTAAACATGCCCCTGCTAGACACCCTCTGTCTACCATACTCATTTCATGTAGGCCAAGGCCAGCACCCCAGGATTCCCTCCCTAAAGTCTGCCCCTTATCTGAATCTCTCAGCTGGAGAGCAGAGGTGGACAAAAGGCTCCCTGTTTCTCAACACTCAGCTTAAAATCAACATCCCGAAAGGCAGCCTTAGCCTTCAGAACTTCCTTAAACATATAACATAAGAATAACAAGAATGATATATGGTATAATTTGAGACAATGCTAAAGATGCAAAAACATTATTTTTCCTAAAAAGGGATATAAATGTTTCTAAGATTTGGAAACAAGTAAGGGAAACAACAGAGGTTTATGACCAGAGGGATTTTACTACATAACTGTATTTCAGTTAGAGATGGAAAGTCAAAGACAGCGTGGGCAACACATGGCAGGAAGTTGTACAGAAGACCCACTAAGGGGCTGCAACAGTGGTGGGGTGGGGAGAAGACTTGTCATTCACAGGCATTTCTGCAATAGATAAAACACATTTGTGATGAGGTGGGCATATGGGCCATTCTGAGGTCGAATCAATCAGGGTGGTGGAGATCTTAGTTCCAGCGACTCTCAATAACACAATTTACCAGGATTGAGAATTGAAAATGTGGCACATGTTGGATCAAGTCACCAAATACAATTTTGCTCATCTGCTAATCTTGTTTTTCCAGGAAGATACAAATTACACTCACATACACCCACTCACATGGCTAGCTGAGAAGGCAAGGCGATAAAGAAGATGAAGGATAAATTGGGTGACCCTAACTCCCCCTCAGCTCTAACCTTTTTAATATAATTCTGTGCTTTTTTTCCCCTTTCAATCATTTGTGTGAAAACGTTCTCCAATTTCCCTTTCCCACTGGGTGAAATTCAGCACCAGGTACGAGGGACAGGGCAGCTCCCTGAAGATTCTGAAAAGCCATAGTAGCTGGCATCCTGGGGCCAGGAACCAGAGGGTTCTAAGTGCCAATGATCTGGTGGCAAGTTTCCTGTTTTTCAGTTTTTTGGTTTCTCCTGAGTCTCCTGTGCACCTCCAGGCAACAAGGGTCCTGGAATGATGTGCTGGCTAGAGAGCTCTGGGAAGGCTATCATTTGGTCTAAAAGCTGGGAAGGCACAGAGAGACTGGAGGAAACCCGGGTCCTCCCGCAGGTTCCTCTCCCACAGCCACCACCCTATGACAGTGGTAGGGTGGGAACTTGGCAGGCTTCCAAAACTCTGAGGGAAGAGGCCTTCTGTCTTATCCTGGAGCATGTCTGAAGTGTTGGGTGGAAAATCCAATATGGTTTTCTTCCTATCCTCCCATAGATAGACACTCTTGTAACAAACATATGGCAAAGCAAGACAACTGGTACCCTGCTGACTCATGCGCACCTGGTGAGGGAGGTGGGCTTGGAGGCCAGTGATCTGGGCTCCAGCTGATCTCCTACATGAGAAGTGGGCAGGTGAGCCCATAGATCCTTCAGGAGCTTAAGCTCTAGCGTCAGGCCACGTACTTGCTCACTTTGGCCAGAGACACTTGGGTGGGGGCAGGTTTGCTTCACATGTGGGGACCACAGGTTTCAGATTTGCATGAGGTGGAGGATAGGAAAATCCTGCAAAAGTGAGGAATCTGAAATCCAGTGTCCCAGTGTGTCTGAACAAGGGGGCATTTGTTGGGTGGGTTTCCTGGGATGATGTGGGTTTACCCCTCCTGGTTTTTGGGGGCACAGGACCCCTAGCAGGGAGCCAACCTCACCTTCTCTCTAGGAATACTTATGTTCCCTAGGATCAGATGGAGGTTTATTTCATTCCAGGGATGTGGGGGGTACCCACCAGGCTGGGCTTAAGTCTCTGGGCACCCCTCAAACATACTTCCTTCCCTCTCCCCAAATGTACCATGTAATTTTTGAGAAGGGGATGTCCTCATCCAGGGAGGGAGATGAGGGGTCAAGGGTAAGCAGTGTGACCATGTGTTGTGGCTCTGAGGCCACAGAAGAAGGGAGTCTGAGAAACTGGGAACCTGGCACTTGGCTCTGGGAGGGACTATGGTGGGTTCCTCCAGTTCAAGGCTCCAGACAGCCCCTGCTGGCTTCCTTTATGCTCTACACAGGCTGAAAGCAGGGCTGGGCCTGTAGGAAACCGTAGGACTCCTGCTCTTCTGTGCTGCCCTGAACAGTGGCCTGAGCCACTTGAAGCCATGCTCACAGCAGCTGCAGAGGAGCTAGTGATCAGGTGGTCAGGCTAGTGCTTCCTTAAGTGCAGGCCCTGGACCAGCTTCATCACACTCCTCATCCCCACCTACCGCTGTGACTGGTTAGAAGTGTAGGACCCTGGTGAGCATTAGCAAGCTCTCTAGACTGGCTTTGCTGCCATTTGAGCATCACTCGGTTTGCCCTTAGAGAGATTTGGGCAGAGCCACTCTCCTGGCTGGCAGGCTCAGAGGTGGAGGAGACCTCAGTCCCCCTGGGATTACCAGCTCATCGGCCTTTGTTTGCACCAGCTCTTGCTGGCATGGCCCTGAGCCAACCCACCAGCTACACCAACTGTAGGATCACGTTTCTCCTCCTTTGTCTTCCCACCTGGTCTTCTCAGGCTGCCTACCAAAGGAAACAGGTCACATTGGGGGCTGGTGAAAAGTCCCAAGAGTCCAGCCACAGCAGAAACCTTTTTTCTTTTTCAAGTTTCGTTCATCTTCAAATGTGGGCACAAATCCAACACTCTAGTCCCTATTAGAGGCCTGCTTGTTTCTGTATAAAGAAACTGTTGCCTTGGTTTGCAGCCTTACAGTGGCACTGGCTGGTGTGCTGCTCCCTGGGTGTGGGGTGGCCTAGGGAGGGCGTCCCCTAGGCCAAGCTGGCATCTCTTCCACCTCCACAGGTGCCTCGGGGTTGTCGGGTCCTATGGTATAGGGTGTGAGACCATCAAGTGATGATGGTGGGAAGGGCTCTGGTCTGGTGGAGAAGAATTTAGGTGGGTGGAGACTTCAGGAGATTTTGCGGCAAGTTAACAACCATACGGCCAGGCAGCTGAGAATGTTGGCTTGCTCACACTTGGTTGTCCCACGCTCCTATAGCAGCAGTGTGTGCCTCCAGAGCTTACAGCAGGGGCAGTCTTATATGCACATTGGGACAAAGGAATCTTTATGCCAAAGGGTTATATAGGGAGTGACATCAACCTGCTCAAAGTTGCTAAGTCAGTTACCTCCAGAGCCCAGTGTCCTGGAGATAAGATTAACTCCAAGGCTGACTCCTAGGCCCAGCCATATATATACAGGGAACTTTCTTCCCCTGACAGGAGTGTTAGCAACCAGGTGTGGACTGAGACCTGGAAGGAGCAAATGCCTTCTGAAGATTTATTTTATTCAGTTCCTAAAACAACCCTGAAAGGTTTCCCCAGTTTATAAGCAGGAACCATGTAGAGCGAAGGTGAAGCCCTGTCAGAGATCTCAGCAGAGTTTGTGCTTGGCAGGCTGACTGAAACCCAATGTGAAAATCTCCCTGTTGAGGGTCCTCCATCTGCCCTTGATCTGTGATTATCCTGAAGAATGTGTTAGAAGTCCTCATCCTTGGTTTCTTCCCCTAATGGGTCAGGATATAGGGGTGGCCATCAGGGGCTTCCCCTGCATGGTCATGGCTGAGAATTTCTATGTTTGCTTTCACCTGATGCCAACAGGGTAGACATGTGATCCTTCCTCTCTGCCCTGGGAGCAGCCCTGCATGGGCCTCCTGATTCATTCAGAAATAGCCAGGCGGTCCACCTGGGGCTTTTGGTCGTGGATGCCTTTATGAGAATATGAGAAAAGAAGTCTAAGAGATGGAGATGAAGAAAAACACAATTCATGGAGCAAAAGAACCAGGAAAGCCAGCCTAGGAAATTTTCTAGTCATGGCATATTGAAAATACACATCCTGATGAACCGTCTTAAGTAACAGATTGACTGAGATAGGTGGAATAAGGAAGCTTCAGCTGAGGTTGCCCTCTGAGGTGGTTCCCAGCACACCTCTCAGTGCTTCCTGAATTTGCTTCAACCTGGTGACTGAGCAAGCCCACCACACACACACACACACACGAATCACAGGCAGACACACACACATGTGCAGGTGCACAAACACATAGGAACTCACACAGACAGACACATATACACAGATATAGACAGATATGCACAGATACACAGACACACATGCACAGATATACCCACAGCTACACACCTACACACCTACACACCTACACACAGACTGGCATACAAACACACGTAGACACAGGCGTACACACATTCATTCACAGATGCATGCAGACACATGAACAACAATGAGACACACAAACACACACAGATACACAGACACACAGGTAGGGATAAACCTAAACACATATGTGCAAAGAAGCATACAGACACACAATCAGGCATACACATGTTAGGCACATAGATATACACATGAACAAGCACACACAGACACACAGAGCAAGGCATGGGCTGCCTTTCTGACTTAGCTGAGCTGCCTTTCATCAGATGAGTGTTCTGTTTCTCCCACCTTACAGTCTCTGCCCATGTTCCACCATTGGACTTGGGGTTTATAAGAGAAAATCAGATCAGGCCATTGTGTCCAGTGTCTTCCATGAGCTCACGTCCACTCTCTGCACAGGGACCAGGACAGCAGGCAGCTACTTCTAAGATATAAGTTGGGGTGTAGCAGTTGAGTTCTTCCTTAGGGGGTGAGAAATCTCACCCTGGAAACTTTGGATATCCAGTGGATCCTTAGTGGAAAAAATTCAGATTGGCTGGAGTTGCTAAAACAAATGTTTTTTTTTTTTTTAAGATTTTATTTCATTATTTTTAGAAAGAGGGGAAGGGAGAGAGGCAGAGAGGGAGACAGACATCAATGTATGGTTGTGTTTCACCTGCCTCCAGCCACAGACCTGACTGGAGACCTGGTTTGCAACCTGGTTATGTGCCCTGGCTGGGGAATTGAACCTGCGACCTTTGGGTTTGCAAGCCGTCGCCTTGTCCACTGTGCTACCAGCCAGGGCTGAAATGGGTTTAATATTACTTGGTGAAATTTACAATCCTGTACATGTTTCTGTGGGGTGTAGTCATTGGCAGCGAGTGACAGTTACAGTGCTCTGAGATAGCACCTGTGTGTAGGAACATGCCTTCATTTCTGAGGGTTTTGCTCCTCAGACCTTTGGGGGAGCACCTTGCAGGGGCCAGGCTGGTGAAACCCCGGGGCCATCTGTGCTGGGTGGGTTAGGGTTGGTGAGGATCCAGATGAGATTACGGAGTGGGAAGGGGAGGTGTCCCCAGTAGGCCAATGAAAATCCTGCAAGGTATCCCCAGGCTGGTCTAAGGACTGAGAAACTTGTTTTATTCTCTTTTTGGGAGCAGGATTGTCTCTTTCTGCCAGGCCCAAGCTGTCACCCTGGAGCTCTTTCTGGCCAAGTTGAGACTCTTACAACAAAATACCACACACTTAAACAATAGTCTGGCGGCTAGACATCCGAGATTAAGGTGCCAGCAGGGCTGGCTCCTCTTAATGCCTCTCTGTGTGGCTTGTCCATGGTCATCTTCTACCCATGTCCTCCTGTGGCTGTCCCTCTGTGCAAGACTGTGTCCTAATCTCTTCTTCTTGTAAGGACATCAGTCAGATTGGATTAAGGCCCATTTTAATGACCTCACTTTACATTAATTTCCTTTTTAAAGGCTTTATCTCCAAATATAGTCACATTCTGTGGTACTGGGGATTAATACTGCAACATATGCACTGGGGGAGGGACACCATTCAGCCTCTAAACGATGGGTGGAGCTATCTGAGAGGGCACCTATTCTCACCTCCTCTAGCACCCAGCTCTGTACTTCTTGGATCCACCAGCATTTTTCCTGCTCTCAGAAGTGGCCTGATGTGCCACTTCTCCCCAGAGAGATGCAGAGACAGAGAGAGATGAAGAGAGAGACAGACTGCTATACGCTCAATCAAGGAGGCTGTTCAAAGGATGCAGATGCTCACTGACCTTTGGGACCAACAGAGAATCTGTTGGTTATGATTGACCTTGGATGTGCTACAACCAATGTCCTGCATGCCCACCCTGAGTCACCTGGCTGTGGTGGAGGTTTGTATTGCTGGGACAGGCTCTGAAGGTCCCTTTGTTGTTGACACTGCTACAGGCTGTTCCTTCAGTCTACTTCACAGTCTTTTGTCTTCTCTTATTTTCCTCTCTCCCCCACTTCCTCTCCCAGAGAACTCAACCCCATCCAGACTCCTGTCTCAGAGGGTTTGGGGAACCCAAATATATGCTAGATATAAACCAGACACTAATTCTTCAACATGCCTATAGCATTTTACTATTACAAACCTGAAACAAGTCAACAAATTAATAGCAAACAAACTTTAAAACCAGTGAAAGTCAAATTGACTGCATTAGTAGTTGTGATGGATGAGTCATTAGTTGCCATTTGGTGGTGGGCAGCAGAGAGGTGTGGCGCCCATTGCTGTCCTGTACCAAGCTGACAGGGCTGGACCATGTGCAGATCACATCCCCCATCCCAACTTTGAACCAAGGGAAGCACTTGTGTACGTCCTCTACTGATACCATCCCTTGGCCTTTGCTTGGTTGACTCCTTTCTCCATGCTAACTTTGCTTGTTCATCAAGGGTAGTGAGGGTGGGGCTTCCTGGTGCTCACTGGAGTGTCGATCCAAATGTGATTCCCAGGGCAACGGCCCAGGGGGACTCCCTCATAACAGATGATCTAGGATGTATGGTTTCACTTTTTTCTAAAGTACTATTTTTTTCCAAACTGTGGAAGAATAGGTATCACATAAAATTTACTATCTTAATTGCTTTAAAGTGTACAGTTCAGTGGTATCAAGTACATTTATAGTATTGTACAACTGACACTGCTAAACAGCTCCAGAACTCACTGCATCCTGCAAATCTGACACTCTGTCCTCGTGAAACACAAAGGCCCCATTCTCCCTCTCTGAGACCTTGGTGACTATGATTCTAGTTTCTGTTTCTATGAGTTTGACTCTTGGAGATGTTGTGTAAGTGGAATCATACAGTATTTGTCCTTTCATGACTGGCTGTTGCACTTGGCGATGTCCTTAATGTTCATCCATGCTGCAGCTTGTGTCAGGATTTCCTTCTTTTTGAAGGCTGAGTGATATTTCATTTTGTATATTTACCACACTTGCTTTATCCATTTGTCTATTAATAAACATTTATGCTGTTTTCACTGTTTGTCTACTGAGAGTAAAGCTGCCATGAACTTGGGCATACAAATATCTCTTTGAGCCACTGCTTTCCATTCTTTTGGCTAAATATTCAGAAACGGAATTACTGGGTCATATAGCAGAATGTGTCCTTAATTATTTTTTAAAAAGGATCATAGAGAGAAGCAAATATCAATGTCAATAGTCCCTGGGGGTCTTCATGATATCTCTTCAGAGAAAGCCAATATCCCAATTTGAGTTTACCACAGAAGGTTATTTGGGATGTGACACTGAAAAGGACTTTTGAGATGTGGAAAAGTGAGCTCCCCAGGCAAGGTAGAGTGGAGTACCTCTGACCTGGTTACACTGCTGGGTTCAGTCCTGCCTCATTCCATGTCCCAGGTGACCTAGGGCGGTGACCTCCTACTCCCCCAGGATGTTCCTTATCTTCAGATAATCTCAAACAAGACTAACTGGTCTGTGTGCTGAGTAGTCATCATGTACAATGTGGCAATAAAATACTACTTATGGAAAAAAGTGTTTGTTCCAAACAATAGCTCCAATTACTGTTGAATTTCAATGTTTACATAAGCCTCAAAGTGGTATGTTATTGTACTTGTTTTAATAAATATTATCTTTTACATGGAAGTTAATTTGGAGAACTAGTCACACAGTTGTACCAGCATACATTTGTTCTAAGAGGATACTCCTGACAACTCAGAATCATTTCTGGTCTCTTCTCATGTGGCCACAACCCCTACAGTCATGTGTACCCCTGTGGTTAAGCTCTCATTTTGAAATAAACCATGGCAACTCAGTGGTAATAAAGATGAAAAAACAACTTGAGTTGTCACAGCTCTTTGGTTCTACAGACACTTGGAGTAGCAGCAAAATCTCATATCTAATTGCAAATTTCAGTGTATTTGTCACATTTTGTGATTATTTCCAATATTTCTGTCATAGAGGACAGAGTTTTAAGCATGTTCTGCCTGAGTCCCTGACCCATGTCCTCACTGTGAAATGGGTCCCGGCCAGGTCTCTCTCCTGGACTAGAGTGAGTAGCACCTGATGGTTCACAAGAAGGCTGAGCCTGGACCCCCAGGCCCTGGAGCCCAGCAGGGGAAGCCCCATCAATTATGGTTCTTTTTCCTCTTCCTTCTCCTTCTCCTTTTCCTTCTTCCTCTCCCTCACCCATCCCTCCTCCTCCTCCTCCTCCTCCTCCTCCTCCTCCTCCTCTTTCTCCTTCCCCTTCCCCTTCTCCTCCTTTTTCTTCTCCTTCTCATGGGGGAAGATAAGCCCTAGCTGCATTGTGGGATTTGTGAGGTTGTACCCATGTGAAGAGACCAAAGGGAGCCACGGTGCTCTTACCCCCAGCACTATGCCCCATGGATGGTGCTCTGTTCATGACCTCACCTAGATCATTTGTTTTTATGAAAATATATTTTTTCAACAGTGAGCTTTAGCTATGAGCAGGTCGTGGTTTGGTTGCTGTACCTGAAATGAATGTAACTTCTTGGCCAAACCGTCTCTGTGACAATGCTGCTTTGCCTTTTCTGTGCTGCTCATTTATAGCTTCTTCAGGAAGGGCAGTCTCCCACAGGAGAAGATGTGGTTGCCCTGCATCCACTTGCACCCTCTTAGGTTATAAATGATCTTCAGCCATTTTAGGCCTCAAGAACAATTGATCTGGATTTAAAAAACTTAGCATGTCTAGCCCACAATTGTCCAATTGTTATCATTGGTATTCGGTTAAGTATTGAGAAGGAGAATGAAAGGGAACTTAGACATTGAGCTTAATAAAATGGAAACATAAATCTGCTTATAATTCATGAAGCTAGAGGCTCACACTCCAGGGGATTATAGCATTTCTCTGCCAAGGGGATTCACACTCCTTTCTTCCTTCTCCCTGCTCTGGTACAGGATTGTTGGGGGTTGCAGGGAGAGGGCAGATCATGGAGGCCTGTCAGTCTAACTGGGGGGTGGACTTATCAAAACCCATGGAAACTTGGGAAGTTAATTGGTCATTTTCAGAAAGCACCTGGTCCATCCCAAACCTAAACTCCTGTTACAAACCCAGGGGAACAAAGACGCTGCCTTGCTTTCTTGCTCATTACCTGCACTTGCACAGTGAGCTCACCTGTTCTCTCCATCTGACTCTAGCAGCCACGTGGCCCATGGCCATGCAACTGCATACACAGGCTTCAGGAGGGAACCTGAGATGGACTGCAGCTGGACACACATGTTAAGCTAACTGGATGCTGGACTGAACTATACCTGAATATGGAGCATGAACTCTGAGTGGTTGCCTTCACCCTGGCCCTACTAAAGACGAGATTGGAAAAATCCTTGGTGAGATGGGTGGAGATGGGACATGAGGAAATTAGTGTCCCCTTAATTGTGCACCATCAATAAGTCATACCAAAAAGCCACGGCCTCTTGTGAGGATCTCAGGGAATTCTTTTCTTTAGAAATTGCAAGAACCCCATTTCTTCCAATAATGCAACCGTGAACTCATCCCCTCTACTCTCAGCTGTTTGGGATGCTTTAAGGTGGAAGTGGTCATGGGCTGCTCCCACACCTCCCTTACTAGGGGGAGGGTAAATGTAGCTGAAGGGAGAAAGTGAGTGGGAACAAGGTCTTCCGGGTCATCTGGCCACCCCCTGCCAGGGCCCTGGGGCTGTCTGGGTCCCCATATCTAAGTCTTCTGACAGGTGCTTTGGGTGGAAACAACTCAGCGTTGGCTATCACGGATGACTTCTTCTATGGCCCCTGCAATGCAGTTGAACCACTGCAGACTCTTCTTATCGGTGTGGAAGAAGACATCCTCTCTATGTTCCCCTGTAAGTCTCCCTTCATTCATCAGACCCAGACCACAGTGTTCTGGCTGCAGTAACACCTGTCGGGCTCTCCAAGGGGACCCTCTCAGCCTGGGGTAGTGCAGCATCCTTCACCAGCCCGACACACTTCCATACTTATGTAGGGCCCAGCCCAGGCCTTCCAGGTCAGATTGCTCCCTGCTCGATGTGGGTGAGCAGCTGTGACAGCTGCACACCTGCTTCCTTGTTGTGTCCTTGAATATGTGGTGTAGGTGGTGGTGTGTCTTCCAGCCTGACTGCTTCACACCTGTTATATCTTGATGCCGGGTTGAATACTTAGGTCTTAAAGTCCCCTCAGTTTTGGAAGGTCATGTGACTGTACATGAATGATGCAAGTAAACATGATCTAGGATGGGCAATGGTTGCTGCCTTCATGGCATGAGGCAGGAACATCTTCCACCTGGCCTTGACCATGGTGGGTGCTGGAAACAGCTGCACAGTGAGGACTGGCAGGCAGATGTGGGAACTGAGCACACAGCTCAGGCTCCTGCCCTTGAGGCAGAGGAGGGTGTTGCAGAGGTGGACTTGTCTCAATGACTACGACCCCATGCTGAGCAAGGTGAGTGGCAGAGAGACCTGTCTCTTCCTTGCCAATTCTGCAATTCTGTGCTGTAGGTTTCCTGATGAAATGATGCTCAGGCCCCTAGCTTTCACCTTTCAAATTTCCCAGAGATTTGGAGCTCCTTGGAGTAAAGAGGTTACATAACATAAACCATTAACATAAAGTGTTCTGCTTTTATTGCACCAGTAAAATAGGTTGGACACACTTGTGTGTGGATGCTGCTGCAAGGCATATTGGATCCGACAATTTTAATAAGGTGAAGCATTTGGAAAACAAACAAACAAAAACTTTACCCTTGATCTCCCCTCACCCCCTTACATTTTATTCATTTCATTTTTTTTTTTTTTTTTTAAGGAAATTGCTTTGAAGTGTCCTAGAGCCTGGAGGTGGGAAGAGGATGAAATTCCTCTGTCTGGGAGCAACAGGCTTCTCTGATGAGTGCAGATGGGTTTGGGCATCGCCAATAATAGCAACAAATGTAGAAAGTCCTTTCCTTTGATGTACGAAGATTAAACATCATGTCAAGTGAGAGCCAGGAGCTTGACTGAAATGTGATAATATGGAAGCCTGATACCTTCGAGGCCAAAGCCCTATAAAGATAAAGATCAGATTATTAATGACAGTTTCCAGTTTTTTTAAAAAAATACAACTTAAGATGTGTTTGATCAGCAGGTCCCATGCAGACACCCCTGCTTGTAAACACATGCAGACCACATGCTTGCAAATGGAAAGACTGCAAATCAAATGCCACAGACTGGTGGAGGGAAAGCCCCAGCTCCTCATCGTCTCAGTGAGAGCTCTGCGTGAAGCAGTCCCACCCCTCCTGGCTTCTCTCTTCTCTCTTCCTGGCTTCTCTCTTCTGGCTTCTTCCTGCATGGTGTTTGCACCCCATGAACAATCCCCATGTGGAGGTCTCAGTCTGGTTGCAGCTCTGGCCCTGGAAGCTGTGGAGGTGAGGAAGACTCTCTTTCAGTGGGAAAGGGGCCATTGAACCTGAAGCTCTCCTTGTATCAGGGCTAAAGGCTGGGGAAGGGATGGTTGCTAGAGCAGATTTGTTTGGGGGCTGGGTGGGGGATTGACTTTTGAGGTGCCTCCACAGGAGTTCCATTGGTTGCCCTGGACTCAGATCTCTTTGTGTAAGATGCACTCTTGAGAGGTCAGGGTCCTTCCTTCAAACAAATTTGCTGTGGCTAGATAATGCTCTAGGCACATAAGAAAACACCATTCAAGCTTTGATGGGTGGGGAGGATTCCAGGCTGGGTGAGGCTGCAACTGGGCATGTGACTAGGGCCTCAGTGGCCTCAGCTGTAAGTGAGAGGGCAGACCCATGGATGATAGCAGTCCTCTGCAGTGTGGACCCCTGCTGTCAGTCACTTACACCTCAGCATAAAGTAGTCTATCACTTTTGGGATGATAGTCATGATAGGCACTGAGATTAAAGGAGGGGATGGATGGAAAGAGAAGTTTTCTGAGAACAACAGCTTGCCTTGACTGGGGCTTTGAGAAAACCCTGGTCAGGTAGCAAGAGGAAGTTGGCACAGAGACAGAGAGGTCCTGGGGAAAAAGCACAAGTGTGTGGGGTGGGGGAGGTGGACTCCACGTGTCAGAGCCCCCACCAACCTCTGGGGAGTGTTTTCTCATCACAGCCTCTCCAGACTCCCGGGACATGAAGACCTCTCTGATTGTCTTGAATAAGTAAGAGGGGCTCATGGAGGCAAGGTATCCTGAATCAGGCTTTGAACCCCAACCTCTTGACTCCAAGCTAGTTCTGACCACAGAGCATTTAATTTGTCACCTGGGTGAATTCAACTGCAAAGCCCACTGCTGGTGTTGGCCACTGGCTGCTTTTCCCACGCTGGGCCATATACAAAGGCAGCCCAGCCACATGAGAGATCTGCAGGTTGTTGACCACTCAGTTCACTCGGGTGAGATAGGGCCTGTGAAGGCTGCCTGCTGGGTGTCAGGGTGCACAATGCCAGCTGAGGACAAAACAGAACAAAAGGCTGGTGTTGGTGTCAGTGCACTGGACATAAAGCCCAACCCCCAGGGCTCAAGAGAGTCTCCAATCCCCTGTCTCCGCTGCTGACCAGTGGGGAGTGGGGCTACATCACTTTTGGAGTCATCCGAAGGCTTGAGCTAATGTTGGAACACTGCAGCTTGTCCCTGCATTCAGGTGTGCTCAGTTGAATGGCCATAGTTTGTGTATGGGCTTCCTGAAAAGCAGAGCTTCCTGAGCATGAGGGCAGAGGCTTGACTTTGCTTTGTCCTCAGGTGAGTCTGATGATGATGATGATGATGATGGGAAGTGGGTAAAGGGGACTCTGACATAGGGTCCTCTAGTGAGGCTGAGCAGAGCAGGCTTAGCAGAAGTGAACTCCAGCCATTGCCCACATATGTGTGTCACAGGGGTCAGCCCCTGGGGGACGTGGGAGGGCATGTAAGGTGTGGAGTGGCACTAGACAATGATGACTCATCTGAAGAATAAAAGTGCCAGGAATTGAGGGCAGGACACATGGGTCATCTGCTTCCTCTAGGTTTGGAGGTGTGTGCTGAGAGTCAGGCTACTCATGCATTTGCAGGTTGTTTTTATCTGGGAAATCGCCCTGCTGGTGGAAGAAGCTGCTCTAAGAGCCCCACAAGGCTGTCCTGGTTTGAGCGTGCTTGAGAATCTGTTCCAAATCTTAATATTCTGTTACAAAGACAGAAATATTGACCCATTTTTGCTAGTCACCTGTCACATTGTGTTCCTTCATGCTTCTCTGCACCAACAGCCCTCAAGGACTGCAATCTGCCCATGAACTTGAACTTGGGGTCTTGAGAAGCCCGTCCTTTTTGAAGGTCTGGGATCCTCACCCTCTGTAGCTGGGGCCCTGGCTCCTGTCCCAGCACCTGGCCTGGTTTCTTGCCCTGCTTCCTTAGGCAGTGTTGCCCATTTCCGACTGGTGGTGATGTCACACAGCACATTCCTACTTAAGCAGACAGAATGCCCTGCATTTCCTGTTACAGCACTATTCAGGTTCTGGGTAAGCCAGGCACTATTACTGCTCTCCCTGTGGGATGCTGACTTACAAGGAGACACTGTAAGCATCTGTAAGTCTTGTATCTCCCTCCAAAGTGCCTTAGAGTTGTTCTCAAACTTTGTTTGATGTTGATTTATCCAGAAAGATACACACACCCTATAAGCATGAAAACTGGTGTCTAGACACCAGTTTCACCAGACCTGCACAGCCTCCTGTACTGATACTTATATGAGGAAGTAAGAGTCATAGCCCAGACCCTAACCACCTCTGAGCTAGCAGGAAGGGACGGGGAGGTGCCTGATTCTCAGTCCTTTCTGCCTCTTGTTCTTTAAACTTAATCTATAGCCAAGCTTCTTCATGTGTCAAAAGGGACCGCAAAATGACTGCCATGTTGTCGCAATGTGCATCTTCTGCAGATGCAGGCTATGCCATGGGGGCAGGAGAGTAGGACCACAGCCCAGAGTTGCCTCATCCACTCTGGTGTAACAGCTGGCCTGGTCAATGCTCACCTTCCCAGACTGCCCTCACCTCCCACTCACACCCCAGGCTCATTTCATAGGGTACCTTCTTCCCATCTAGTTGCTTCCTATCAGTTATGTTTCCCCTTGGGAACATTGTGCCTGTCAATTTCCTTTAGTTGCTTCATCTAAAAAAGTGAATTCCAAACTGCAGGGCCATTTTGGACTGAAGACATTGTCCAAAAAAATGGGTTTAAGAATGCATAAAACTATGTTCCTTGACTCTATAGCACCAACCCCCAAGCTACCCATAGTTTGTCCTAAAACCAGAAAGTGCTTTACAAGTTAGATCCAGTCTGAGCCCTTTGCAGACAATCTGCTCCTAAGATAGTCATTTCTTTCCTTCCCTAATATGAATCTGGTGGGCTAGTTACATGACCAATATTGGTCACAAAGTCCCCACTTGCTTCTAAACTGAAATAATATACCTGCCTACAACTATAAGTTGAATGAAATGTCACTTAATTACTGCACCCTAATATTGGCTTAGAATTTTATGACTTTGCCACTTAATAATATTGGACATTAGCTATGAAACATACTACCAAAGGTAAACAGCTTACAAAAGTAACATCTACATATTTCAAAAGAGTAGCACAAGAACCTAGTATAAAGGAACCATGGACATGGACAACAGGTGGGATTGACTTTGGGGGGAATGGGTGGGTGGGGAGGGGGACAGAGGGGAGCAAAAAGGGGATGGATGTAATACAACAACAATAAAATTAAAAAATAAAAAAAACAAAACAAAACAAAAACCCCCAAAAGAGTAGCATTTGCTCTTGCAACCTGTATTCCTGGACAAATATGAAAATTGAGACTCATTTCGCCAAAGCTAGTTTGGATCTTTAAGTAAGGCAACTTCCTGTAATGAACCTTGGTAAGGACACACTTTTCTGTTAGACTGTGCACCCTATTTCACATTTGCACAAGCCTTTCATCTCTGAGGTCATTGAAGCACTTGGCAAGCATCATCTTCAGTGTGATTCCAGAATGGGTTCCCAGGTGAAAAAAGGAGTCGAGAGGAGCCAGGGACACTTAGTGTGGGGGAAGAGGAAATAGTTGGACCAGTGTCAGAGACCAGACGTCTTCACTTCCCCCTGGCATCATTTTCCTCTGTCTGGGCTCCCCAGGGTGTCAGAAGGCAGCCTAAATCTGAAGAACTAGTGTGACACCAGATGGAATTGGAGGTTAATGTCCCAGTGTTGTTTGCACACTGTGGATGGTCACTGTGCCTCTCTCTCTGCTGGGCAAAGTCATGCTTCCTTTCAAACACTCATTAGAGATGCCCCCACTCTGAAAGGTACAGAGACCTTTCATGTGCTGTTTTCAATTTGCCCTCCATGCTATACAACCAAGGCCTTGTAACTATGAGAGGGTGTGCTTGTGAGATCAGAGGTGTCCCTGAACTGTGGTTGTTGGTAGTAGCTCACTGAGTTTGGGTTGCAAAAGCTGGGCAGGAGCAGGTGATAGGCGCTGCCTTCAGTTCTCAGCAAGGCTCTACACCTGAGTGCATGTGGCATAAACCCTATCCCTGGAGGATAGTACTTTAATGTTGCTTTTTGAAAAATGGGTAATCAAATACAGACTCCTGAAATATTAGCAACTCTGGAGTTTTCATTACATTGTTTTTGAATTTTGGGACAACAATGTGGGAAGACCTGGGACTTGGCTATTTTTTTCTGTAAGCAGATTAATATCTTCACTCTCCCCTTCTTCCTTCTTTTCCTCTAGAGCAGGGGTATCGAACTCATTTTCACTGGGGACCACATTAGCCTCATGGTTGCCTTCAAAGGGCCGAATGTAATTTTAGGACTGTATAAATATAACTACTCCTTAACAATTAAGTGAGCTGGGTAGAAAAAAGGTGCTGGTCTGAAGGTGCTGGGTGGGATAAAACAAGATGGAAAGCTGAATTTGGCCCGATGGCCTTGTGTTTGCAACCAGTGCTCTAGACACATGGATGGGTGTCTCTGCTGCCCTGTGGCTGAATAGTTCTAAGAGGTGTCACAGCTGTGAGTGATGCAGGTCACACCTTGATCCAGCTCTCCTTTTCCTTCTCTGGAACCCTGATGAAGAAAGCTGTCATCTGTTTGCCTCTTTTTGGGAGGCAAGTCCTTATGGTCATGTTGACATCACACAGATACTGCTGATGGAAATGGGGTCCTTTCACAGTTGTGAGAAAAGCATTTCCAGGGGCTCTTACATAGGAAGTTGAGGGGTTATGGTAAGATTTACTGGGATAGAAATAGAAGGCTGCCTCCAGATTCCCCATGTCTTGTTTTCATCCATTCCACTGTGGATAAAAAGCCAGCCTTGTTTTCATCAGGCCCAGAAATGGGGCCAGTGTCCAGAAATTCTGTGCCATTGGTTCAGTACATTTCAGTCCTTGTGCCCATTAGGCTACCTCAATGTGTGTCCCTGGATGCACTCTGGTTGGCACCACACTGCCATATCCAGACTTGCCCTTAGAGCCTGCTCTCAGAGTTTGTGTGGTTGCTGTTCATGCTGCTGCTAGGGCCACATGGCTGCTATGCAGAGAGGATGTACAGATGAATGGGGTAAGGGATTTGCTGGGCAAAAGAGAGAGAGAGAGCAGGTTTTGTTAAGCTTGGATTACATTACCTTGGGCTTGGGAAGGACCAGGTGCTTTTTCAAACTAATCAATCAATTTCCCTATCCTTACTGGGCTTCTTCTGGTTCCTTCCTGTAACTAATCCATTTTCTAGATCTTCCAGGGTTCTGAGCCCCTTATCCAATCCAATTCAATCCTTTCCCCAGGCTGGGCTCCACCCCTTATTGTCACCATTTTAGGTCCTACTGCTCTTGCTTTGTAGTAGAAGTACATTCTCTTGTACCATCTTACCTTCTACTAGGCATGTGCCCAGCAGAGGGATTTCTCCTTATCCCTCCCCTCCTATAGTCTGGATAAATGGACAGGTTGTTCCCTGAGGACATTGGAAAGCCAGCCCTTTCTCCCTACATGGAGGAGGGAGAGGTATTAATCCTCATGGCAGGGCAATGGCTGCCATCCTCTAGGTGGCTATGAATGCTGCAACTTCCTAGAGAAGTAGGCTTATTATTTGATTCACCCACCCCATGACTTCCAGTGGTTCTAGAACTGAAACATGGGGATTTGTTATTTGTGAGGACTCCGATGGTCCTCCAGTGTCTCCGGAAATGCATTTAGGCTCTGACAGTCCCTTCTGGCATATTTTAGAGCTGTTTTCAACAACAAGGGTTGAAAAACAGAAGGAGTTTCTGCATAGTTTTTAATTAAAAAGATAATGCAATGCCTGAATCTGCAGTGGTTTGCAATTCTGATAAGATTAGTGTCAGTATTGGAGCACAGTTTCTGGAGGAAAGTATAGGAGTGGGCATGCTTTGAGTGTTACCTCTGCCAGACAGTGTCCT
This sequence comes from Noctilio leporinus, assembly GCA_004026585.1. Lineage (NCBI taxonomy): Eukaryota > Metazoa > Chordata > Mammalia > Chiroptera > Noctilionidae > Noctilio > Noctilio leporinus. The sequence goes on along the minus strand of PVIW01012047.1, from coordinate 3,877 downwards.
GACTGCTGTGATCTGTGCCATTTCCCTGCAGCCTACACTGGCATTCCACTCTGTGGCCCCAGCACTAGTGGAGGACCCCCAGGCTGGACCTGTGTCATGGAAACCTGACTATTGTGGGTGTCCTGGAAGAAGAGCTCTCTATGATACAAAGATCTGGTGGAGAATTTACAAAGCAATATCTCATCGCTGATTGATGGTGACAAGCTTGAGATGCTGGCAAATCTTTTCTAGTTTATGTGAAAGATTCATGGTATGAAATATGTTAAAAAGAGCTTTTCAGTGGGATTGACTTTGGGGGGAATGGGTGGGTGGGGAGGGGGACAGAGGGGAGCAAAAAGGGGATGGATGTAATACAACAACAATAAAATTTAAAAAAAAAAAAAGAGCTTTTCAGAGGACAAGTCAAATATCAAAGAATTAAAGAAACTTAAACATCTGCAAGAATGGATGGCTATTAAGAGAACTTAGACGTTTCCATCACAGTGCCCATCGTTGCATCTAGCCCTGGGGAATGAGGCATGAGGGTCACTTGGTGGGCTGCTTAGTGCCATCACAATAAAGTGTTGAGTGAGCTTATGATTACACCCTCAGTTTTGTTTAGCCAGACCTGCTGGTTGTTTCATTTATATATTGGGGCTCTGTTCCCATGTCCAATGAAGATGTTTAATCATCATATATGGTAGGACCGTACCAGTTGAGAATGGGTTAATCAAAACCTATACAAATGAAGACATAGGAGAAAACACATAATTCAAGCCTTCTATCAAATCTTAGAGGCAAAATCAAGTTTTCATTTTATTGTTTTGGAGGTGATCATAAATTTAATGACTTTGCATTTATTCATAGGTAAGAATATTCATAGGGTTCCAAAAAGAGCAGGAGTTTTGTCACAATAAAAAGATGTGATTGTCTGCAATCCCAAATTAGATGCAGATTTGTTGACAACCAAGGGCATCAGCAATGTGAAAGGTATTTCCCTAGGAGCCAAGTGTTTAGTGCATGTGAACCTGCAGTTCTGTACTTTTGGAGGGCACCCTGCTAGATGTTCAGAGTTGCCCATGGGGCTCAGGTCTCCTATGCAGAGTCCAGGCTGCAAATGGAGACTGCTCAGTGAGTGAGGAAGGTCCCTATGTCAATGACTGTGAGAGGGAGAGCCAGAAATTTACCCCAAGGAGAAAGGTAGAGAAAGGCTTGAAGTGTGGGTGAGATACAGAAGACCAGGGACAACCCTTTTCAGGAAAGAAAAAAGTAAAGTGGGGGATGGGGGAAAGGACAGTGACAAATGCATGGGTAATTGGGGTCAGGACTGATCTTAGGACCCCCAAAGTGACTAAGGCAGAAGGCACATTACAAGCTGGCATTCAGGAAGTAGCAGGTCTGACTCAGGGGTTGATAGACAAGCTCAGGGGGTGGCTAAAGGAGGGGAAAGTAAGGGACAGGGGGATATAGGTGATATCAGAGGTAACTGTCAGGATTGTTCTAGTGGCTTCAAGTGTGGGTGGCACCAACAAAACCAGAGAAATCCAGGTTGGGGGTCTTTCTTCTCAGTGGTCATGGGCAGGTGGAGGGCAAGGGAGAATTCGCCATCAGAGCCACTGAGTTGAAGACTTGAACTTTTTTGTATAACAAACATTTGGCTGACTTTTGTCCCTAATTCCTGGAAAGTACACTTCAAGTCCTTGAAATTTCCCCAATGACAGGTGTCTCTGTTTTTCTGAGGTGGGCCCTGGGACCACATCTAAGTTTACACTAATGAGAGGATTCAGGGAGGGGTGGGGAATGAGGGCAGAAAGGCCAATAATGGAATTAAAGGCTTGCGTGTTGAGCTGAATGATAACAGACTGGCCTCTGCAAGGGAAGTGAATGAAATCTGGATTCAGTTTTGTGGCCAAGGATTCAATTAGTCAAGCCTAGGTGAGGAGACTCCCGTAGAAACTGCACACCTGAAACTTGGTCACACGCCATATTCTGGAGGATGTGATGACATCTGAATCCTGACTTGGTGCTGGCCACCAAATCAGATTGCCCAGGAAGCCTGAGTGACATGCTTGTAACAAGGTTGCTTGGAATCAAGCAGCCATGGTCAAAAAATTGCCTCTTCAAATGCTAACCCTTCTTAGGGTTAGCAAGTTTCTAGGTTAAATTGATAGAGAAAATAAGTGTTTACATTCCTAAAAAGCACGGTGCTCATTGTATCCATAGCTGTTGCTAAGCCACAGTTCTAAGATCAGGCCTGTGGGGCACGTGGCAAAGAATTCAGCATGGACCTGGACCCAGATTTGGATCTTGTTATCTTCCCTCCAGAGCTCTTTCCACACTTCATATTCTTCCCACTGCACTGGAACACTTGCTGCAGGTTATATGCATACTCTTGCCCTTTTTGGGAGCTCTCCCTTCAAGGTGAAGGGCAGCTCTTGTTGCATTTGCAGCCCCCAAAACACCTAGTGAATTGCACAAAGGAAGGTGTGATTCTGTAAATACCCTTCTCCCCCTACCAAGCTTTGCTATTTGCCCAGAGAGAAGAAACAAATCCCATCTGGTACTGAAACTAGACATTGCTGACTATTAGCATGTTCTGCTGAAGCTCTGCATGTCCCCACTCCAGGAGCAGCACACCTGAAGTCTTCAGGCAGGATCTAGCTAGTTTCCTGCCTTAGCCCTTAGGTGACTTTTCTCTGTTACTAAGCTGGTTGGTTGGCCACTTCCTGATAGGAAGCTTTTGACCATCTGTGATTCTGTACAAAGTCCCTTTAAAGAATGAAATGTTTCAGCCTCATGTTCAACTCCCACATTCCTATCCTCTCTATTTCTGTTTCTAGTCAGCATACTGCAGAATTTGACAGTTCAGGAAAAGAGATGATTAGACTCAAGTGTTTGTTCTGCTAAGGCCTCCTGGAAAACACTCATGAATATCCTTGCCTGCATGACTTTCCTTCTTTTGCTGTTGTTTTTCACTGTCAAATGTTCCCCCAGCTGTGGCAGCTGGAGTTTAAAGCTGTCCCCCTGTAACAGAGTGTGTCCTTGGTGGGTTTTCTGTAGAGCTGATGAGCACCAGGCATATAATGTGGTTCCTCCAGGCAGCAGCCTTGTGCTGACTTCTTTAAGGAAAATAAGAATCTGCCAGAAACAGTGCCATATCTTCCATGGCACTGACTCTTTGACTTGGGTCTTAGACACTTGCTTCTACAGAAAGGGAGAGTCAAATAACATATGTGGCTGTGCTCCCAGAGTCCTGCTTCTGTGATGAAGTGACCAAGTGCTGCACATGGTCTGCACTGTGTCAGAAGGGAACCAGCAGGCATGCAGCCCGGGTCTCTGACTTCATACTGGGGCTGGGGACATAGTGTAACTGTCAGAATCGATTTGAAGTTGTGACCACCCACAGCCAACCAAGACTTTTTTTTTTTTTTTATAATTATAGTTGGAGGAATATCTTCCTTTTTTTTCTTTTTTTTTTTAATTTTATTGTTGTTGTGTTACATCCATCCCTTTTTTGCTCCCCTCTGTCCACCCACCCACCCACCCATTCCCCCCAAAGTCAATCCCACAATGTCCATGGTTCCTTTATACTAGGTTCTTGTCTAAGCTGCTCCCCATCTTTGCCTCTACCTCTCCCTCCCCCCTACCCCATTCCCCTGACCACTGAAGGCCTATTCCTTGTATTCATATACTTGGTTCTGCTTTGGTTGTTGTTAGTTATGTTTATTATTGTCCCGTAAGAGGTGAGATCATATGATATTTGTCCTTCACTGACTGGCTTATTTCACTAAGCATAATACTCTCCAGTTCCATCCATGTTGTTGCAAAGGGTACAAGTTCCTTCTTTCTTTCTGCTACATAGAATTCCATTGTGTATATGTACCAAAGTTTTTTGATC
>PVIW01012046.1:0-34186 GCA_004026585.1 Noctilio leporinus | reverse complement strand
TGTAAGTTGGTGGTCTAGTTTTATCTTTTTGCATGTTGCTGTCCAGTTCTCCCAACACCACTTGTTGAAGAGACTGTTTTTACTCCATTGGATGTTCCTTCCCCCTTTGTCAAATATGAGTTGACCATAGAGTCCTGGGTTAATTTCTGGGCTCTCTATTCTGTTCCATTGATCTATATGTCTATTCTTATGCCAGTACTATGCTGTTTTGATGACAGTAGCCTTGTAGTATTGTTTGAAGTCCAGTATTGTGATTCCTCCTACCTTGTTCTTCTTTCTCAAGATTGCTGTGGCTATTTGTGGGCGTTTTTGGCTCCATATAAATTTTTGAAGTATTTTTTCTATTTCTGTGAAGTCTGACAACTTTACTCTTGAAATCGATAACCTTTAATGATTCAAAAGCTAAGTGTTTCTTATTTAAAAAAAAAAAAAAAAAAGATTTAAATGTATTTTAGCCCTGGCTGGTAGCACAGTGAATAAGGTGCTGGGCTGTGAACCCAAAGGTCGCTGGTTTGATTGCCCAGTCAGGGCACATAACCAGGTTGCAAGCCAGTCTCCAGCCAGGTCTGTAGCTGGAGGCAGGTGAAAGGTAACCATACATTGATATTTCTCTCCTTCTCTTTCTCCCTCCCTGCCCTTCTCTCTGAAAATAATAAATGTAGTCTTTAAACATTTTTTATTTTAAAATTATGGTTGGCATGCATTATTATATTAGTTTCAGGTGTACAACATAGTGATTAGACATTTATATACCGTACAAAGTGATCACAAAATAAGTCTAGTACCCTTCCGATACCATGCATAGTTATTACAATATTATTGACTATTTTCCCTAAATGTACTTTTATATTCCTGTGAGTATTGCATTAAATATTTGCTATTTTATCCAAAGGTAATAAGTTAATATTCAATGCTCACCAAGTGGAACATTGACTTTACTTTATTTTTTAATATTTTTTACCTTTGCTATTGTCTCTATCTGAATGTGATGTTAATGTACACTAATGCATTCAGAACACATTCTTCTTTCTTTAAGACATCCATTTTACCTGGCTGGGTAGCTCAGTTGGTTAGAGCATTGCCCTGATATGCTAAGGTTGTGGGTTCAACCTCCAGTCAGGGTACATGCACGAATCAACCAATGAATGTATAGAGAAGCGGAACAACAGGTCAGTGTTTCTCTCTATTTCAAAATGAGATCTGCTTTATCTGAGTGCATGAAAGAGAAGAAACTTGTTGGCTGTATGCTCTCATTTTATTTTTATAAATTTTGAAAATGAGATAGATACATTGCATCCCTGAGATTCTCAGTTGTAGGTAGTAGAAATACAATATAAATTGTATGGTACTCAAAAGAAATATATGGGCCAAGTAACTGCAAAGCACAGGGGTGGTGACCTGGCCTAGACACAAATAAAGGTTTCAAGCAACATCATCACAATTGTCACTTTTATTATGTAATTGATCTGTGTCTCTTTCCCTGTTTCTGTCATCTTTCTGGGGGCATGGGGGGAAAGGTGTATTGGTTTTCTTATTGATGCTTTACAAATTATCAACACCTTAAAGGCTTAAAACAGCACACGTTTTATTCTGTTACAGGTGGAAGTCAGAGTCCAAAATAAATTCTGCAAGACTAAAATCAAGGGCTGGGTTGGACTAATTCGTTCTGGAGATTCATGGGGAGAATCTGCTTCTCGCTGTGATAGTTAATTTTATGTGTCAACTTGACTAGGCCACAGAGTGCCCAGATATTTTATTAAGCATTATCCTGGGTGTGTGTTTGCATGTTTCTGGATGAGATTAACATATGAATCTGTGGACTGAGTAAAGCACATTGCCCTCATCAATGGGGGTGGGCCTCATCCAATATATTGAAGGCCTGGGTAAAACAAAAAGGCAGAGTCAGAAAGAATTCACTCACTCTGCTTGTCTTCCAGATGGACATTAATTTTCTTCTGCCTTCAGACTTGAACTTAAACTGAAAATTATACCATCCATACTCCTGGGTCTCTTTAGCTTGCCAACTAAAAACCTTGGGACTTCTTAGTCTCCATAACCACCTGAGCCAACTGCTTATGATAAATCATTTCATATATATTTTTTGTTTTCTTTGAAGAACCCAGACAAATGAACTTGCCTTCTTCAACTACTAGAGGCTGCCAACATTATTTGGTTTGTGGCCATATCACTTCACTCTCTACTGCTATGGTCACAATGCCTTCTACTCACTCTGATCCCTGCTCTGTCTTTTATAATGACTTGCGATTAGAGTAGGCCCACCCAAAATGAAATATCCAGATAATCCAGTATAATCTTATTTCAAGATCTTAATTTAATCATATCTGCAAAATCTCTTTTACTGTGTAACTTATTCACAAGGTCTAGGCATTAAGGTGTCAATATCCTTAGGTGGTCATTATTCAGACAACCACAGAGGATGTCCTGCTCACTAACTCTAACAGTAAAGTCCTAGGAAGTATTTCTATTGGCCCAGCTTTGGTAACAAACCCATCCCTAAGAAAATTACTATGGCTAAAAGGATGTCAAGAATTGGTCAAGCCAAATATGCAGCCCACTCCTTCTGAAGGATGAAATGAGTGTGGTGACAATGGTCAGACCACGTCCATAGGAACTGGAGAGAAATAGCTTCCTCCAAAAAGTGTTGCCATTGCCAGAAGAGAAAGGGCTGATAAATAGGAAAAAACAACAACAAATATATATATATATATATATATATACCAACAGATGCTCACTAAATAGCCCCATTTGAAGGACACTGCCAACACTCTTTGATAACAGCAGCAGGACTCTTTTTATTTAAAAATTCTAAGGGTGAGAGTGTGTACTTCATGCGTTTACGGTTTGGACAAAAATAGCAATAAACAAAGGCATGGGATTTAGAATCAGAAAACCCTGGATTTATAGTCTGACTCTCCCCTTCCTGGTGGTGTGTAACATAAGATATGCTACTGAAATTTCCTGATTTGCAGTCTGCTCATAGATAAAATAAAGTTGCTCACTATGTTGGACATGGATATTTTTCATGTTTTCTGATTATGAAACACATTTTGGAAACATCTTTACCATAGTAGAATATCACCAGATTTAAGAGTCTTGTTTCCACCAGGTAGAATTCAGAAAATGAAATTCCCAACCTTTCATATGGTAGCTTTGGCTTCTCCAATCAGACTCACCTACACAGAATATGACTAGTAAGGAGGCAACAGAGGAGGGACTCGAGGCAGAATCCACTCTGGCTGGCCTCAGGGGCAGCAATACTGCTTCTTCTGATCTTAGCAGCAATAGTGCGTGCAGTTCCTCAGTGGTTTCTAGGTCCAGTTCTTGGCACATAAGTGACTTAGACAGAACCTGGGAGTTGGCAGTAACCCTCCCTAATGCTCTGTAAGACAGCAACAGAGACAGTTTCTTCTCTGGGCCATTGTGCCACGTATGCCATGTCAGAATTGTTCCATGAGCTTAACATTAAGTTTAGTTTTTCTAGCCTCACAACAATTCTATGAATCAACCAATATCCATTTAATAAACTTCCTTTTCTGGCTTATCATGCTTCAGGATAGGCTTTTGAGGTAACCCAATAAAGACAGACCCTATTAATGGAAGCCCAATCTCAGGAAAATAGTTACACATTGACTTTAAACATTTTAGGTACAAATAGGCATTTAAAACTAAAATTCCAAAGTGAATACCTGCAAATTGTCTTCTTCAAATCAAAGTGCTAAAATATTAAATTTTATTTAAAAAATTTTGAGATCATTCCTGTGACATGTGCCTGGCATATATTATTTATTTTCCACAAAGATGTTGCAAAATTCCCTAGATGGAATAGACTTTTTAATATGTCAAGTCATCTTTTTGTTTATTCTAGAGGTAAAGGTTTAATTTGTGCTTGCACTGGAATACTGCTGAGATTTGAGAATGCATTTAAAAGAGTAGCACTAACAATCTGTAACATTCTGCTGATTTGGAATGTAGTTTACAAGAAAAACCAATTACTTTTACAGAGAAGTTGAACATTTTAGACCAAGAATATGTGAATGATTTTCATTTGAACAAATTAAGAAAAGTGATTCATCTTTGTTGCAAAGTGATCCTGTTGCATTTAATCAGGGAACATTCACAATGTTTGGGCTCAGTGTTTCTGGAAACCTTAAAAAAAAAATCTAGAGCACATTTTCCCTGCAGACTTTAACTTGAAAATTCAATTAAGATTTATTGATAAAAGACTGCACCAGCTAAAATATATTATCCTAATTTAGGAATCAATAAGCACTTCTGTGATTTTTATGCACTATAAATTATACAATTTAATTTATGCCTAACCAAAGTCCAAAAGTGTTGGTAAATGAGATGCCTAAAGCAATGTGTGGATTGAATACAATTTTGTTAATATTGAAAAGAGGTGGAACTTGTATTCTAATCATAATAGAGCTTATGTAGATGGTTTTAACAACTTGTGTATACATGATTCGATATATTTACATAGTGGTCCTTCTTTCTCTAGTCTTTTACACCTGCCTGATCCACCCACACACAAAAAAGACAAGCTGAAAGCACCAAGAAGTTTTAGGCAATTGCCTCCACACTTTCTATTTGTCCTTCTCAAAACTCATGCCTCATTCTGTCCTGCTTTGGGTTTTTTTTTTTTTTTTTTTTAATTTTATTGTTGTTGTATTACATCCATCCCCTTTTTGTTCCCCTCTGTCCCCCTCCCCACCCACCCATTTCCCCCAAAGTCAATCCCACCTGTTGTCCATGTCCATGGTTCCTTTATACTAGGTTCTTGTCTAAGCTGCTCCCCTTTCTTGCCTCTGCCTCCCCCCTCCCCCCAACCCCTTTCCCCCTGACCACTGAAGGCCTATTCACTGTATTCATATATTTGGTTCTGTCTTGCTTGTTGTTAGTTTTGTTCATTATTGTCCTGTAATGGGTGAGATCATATGATATTTGTCCTTCACTGACTGGCTTATTTCACTACTGCTTTGATTTTTGATGGGCTGCATATGTAACAGAGTTCTAGGTGAGGCTGGATTTAGAACATTAAGTGAGGAGCTGGCAGCATTTATTGGTTTAGGGACCTGTAGCCAGTTCCCTTGGAGATCTCTGCTTTGTTCTTTATGTGAAATATTCAGGCACCTATTCTCTTGGGGTCTCATAGCCTGATGTTTATCCTCAAGACTTTTTGGTTTACAAAGCTTGCCTCTAGGGAAAGGTATGGGGAGATTTACATAATGATGAAGAAGCCACTTGGGAAAACATAAAGTAGAATCAGAAAAAATTCCTTTTTTTTTTTTTTAATTAAACTTCCTTTTTTTTTTTTTTTTATAAGGCTTAACATTGTTAGAAATTTTCCAACAGATTGAGGAGGTTCCATCCAAGACTTTTCACTGGAAAACAGCACCAAGGTCTTTGAAGTAGAATGGACTTTCAGTGATTTGTGCTTAAGACCTAAACAAGTCAAGAACATAGATGTTCAAAATAAGCAGCTTTAAGCAAAGTGTATATGGGAAGCAGGAAGCTACGCCAGTGGATTCCAGTAATGGCCTAACATGTTATCAGTTTGGGGGATGAATGCCTGGATGTGTGTGAGTATAAACTTGAAGGCTAACTGTGGTAAAAACATAAGAGGGCTGGAGAGAACTGGATAAGAAGGGACATCACTGCAGCAATACATTGATGTTTCTCAGACTGTGCAATGCAGGTGCTCAGTAGAAACACCAAGTACAATAACAAAACAAAAAACTAACGCTAAAGGCCTTGAAAGACTTTTGGTTTTCCCTCACTTCTTGGAAGCTGTACTGACAATTGTGGACTGTTTATTGTGAGAAGGCCACAGCAGACATACATTGCTCTTCCTGCAAATACAAGAATGAGCTGACAAATTAAGTTGTGATTTCAGCTTTGCTCACTCGTAGAGTATTAGCAGCCTCCTTGTACTCCCATGTCTCTGAGTATAAGCTACATGTACTGCAAACAAATCAAAGTTCTAATTTTTTCTAAGAAATGCAAACATTAAGCAGAAAAATATAATTGATAATATTTTTTAAATACCCATAGAACTCAAAATATTAGGAAATATTTTTAGTATATGAGGTCTGTACCAAAAGTATCAGTGTGCAAACTGTTTTAATTATATTGACATTGGCTCAATACTTTCAGGACAGACATTTATATGTCTATTAAGTGCAGAATTGCTGGGTTACAAGGTAATACTATGTTTAAATGTTTGAGAACTGTCAGGCTATAATGCAAAGTAGTTGTACCATTTTATATTCTCAGCTGCAACATGTGATGCTTCCAATTTCTCCACATATTTACCAAAACTTATTTTTCTATTTTTTAATGGAAGGTATAGTGGTTGCAAAAAGATACCTCACTGTGCTTTCAACTTAGATTTTGCTGATGCCTAATTACATTAAGCAACTTTTCATATATTGGTTGACAACTTTTTTGGAGAGCTGTATATTCAGAAGCTTTGCATATTTAAAAATCTTTTTGTTGAGTTGTACAAGCTTCTTATATATTCCTGCTACAAGTTCCTTATCAGATGTATAATTTGCAAATATATTATCCAATTATGTGGGGTTATCTTTCCACTTTCTTGGTGGTATCCTTTAATGCAGAAAAGTTTTTTTTCAGGAAGTCATTTCAAAAACGATCTATTTCTATTTTGGTTTCTTGTGCTTTTGTGCCATATCCAAAACACCATTGTCAAATTCAAGGTCAAGAAGACTTAATCTCACATCTCCTTCACAGAGTTTTATAGTTCTACCTCTTACATTTAGATTTCGGTTAATCAATGTACATGATCTAAGAATCCAGCCTTATACCTTATTACTTGCTAAAAGCTCAGATGATGGTTAGGATTTTGTAGCACAAAGGTATATTTTAACTTAATTATGTACATTGTTTTTTAGATGTAATGCCATTTTATACTTAACAGGCTATGTTTGAGTGCAAACATAACCTTATTATGATATAGGAAACCAGAAAGTTGTGACTTTTATTATTTTAAATCATATTTTATTGCTTATGCTATTACAGTTGTTCTGATTTTCTTTCTTTGCACCCTGCCCCCCTCCATCCAATACTCCACACTCCCTCAGGCAATTCCCACCCCATGTTCATGCCCATGGGTCACGTGTATAAATTTGTCTATTTAGTTTCCTATACAGCACTTGGCTATTCTGTAACTACCTATTTATACTTTTTAATCACCTATCTCCTTACCTCTTCACTCACTCCCCTATACTTCACTCCCATCTGGCATCCATCCAAATGCTCTCTGTATCCATGATTCTTTCTCTGTTCTGGTTTGTTAGGTTTGTTTCTTAGATTCAATTGTTGATAGATTTGTACATATTGTCATATTATTGTTCATAGTTCTGATTTTTTTCTTTTTGTTAAATAAGTCCTTTTAACATTTCATATAATAATGATTTGGTGATGATGAACTTCTTTAGTTTTTCTTGTCTTGAAGCTCTTAGTCTGCTTGTCAATTCTAAATAACAGTTTTGTTGGGTAGGACAATCTTGGCTATAGGTACCTTCTTTTCATCACTTTGAATATTTCTTGCCAATCCATTCTAGCCTGCCATGTTTCTTTTAAGAAATCAGCTGACAGTCTTATGGAAACTCCCCTGAAGGTAACTAACTTCTTTTCCCTTGATGATTTTAAGATTCTTTATCTTTAAGGTTTGACATTTTAATTATGATGTGTCTTGGAGTGGGCCTCTTTTTATCCATCTTGTTTGGGACTCTCTGTGCTTCCTGGACTAATATGTCTATTTTTTTCATCAAATTAGGGAAGTTTTCTCTCATTTTTAAAAAAATTGATTTCCCATTTCTTGCTCTTTCTCTTATCCTTCTGGCACTTCTGATGTAGATGTTGAAATGCTTAGTTTTTCCAAACACTGCTTACACTAACTTTTTTTTTTTGTATTCTTTTTTCTTTTTGTTGTTCTGATTTCTTTCCTCCCCTTTCCTTATGTTCCAAATCATTGATTTGATTCTCATCTTCATCCACTCTACTGTTTCTCTATAAATTGTTCTTTATTTAAATAGTGTATCCTTCATTTCTGACTGGATATTTTTTATGTTGTTGAGGTCCTCTCCAAGTTCCTCAAGCATCCTTATAACTAGTGTTTAGAATTCTGCATTTGATTGATTGCTTATCTCCATTTTGTTTAGTTCTTTTTTTTAAGTTTTGATCTGTTCTTTCATTTGGGCCATGTTTATTTGTCTCCTTGTTTTGGCAGTCTCCCTGTATTTGTTTCTATGTATTAAGTTGAGCTGCTATAACCCCCTGTTTTTGTAGTATGCCTTAATGTAGTAGGTGTCCTATAGGGTATAATGGCAGAGACTCCTTTATCACTTAAGATGGGTACTCCATGTGCACCCTTGTGTGGGCTAAGTACACCTTATTCTTGTAATTGAGCCTTGATCACTTTTGGCAGGTCAATGGGAAGGATCCAGGCCATTCAGCTGCAAGGACTGGCTGTGACCACTGACCACCAACCCTTGCCATCCATGGAGGATCATCTGTGCAGGGGCATGGTTGGGGTGCTCATATGTGGTCTGTAGCTGTCCACTGGGTACACAGACTCTGGGATTTCCCAGTTGGTGCGTGCCAAGGTCATCAACCCCTGCCTATGTTCTGCCCAGAGCCAACCCGCAAGAGCTATAAAGCAGTCTGAGGTGGATGATACTTGGGCTGGATTTGGAGATGCCCAGGCAAAGCCAAGATATATATCTAGGCTGGCTGCTACTAGTGCAGGGCCTGGGGTTACCTTGCAAGGATCATGGGGGCTGGGGGCTCACTGAGGCAGCTGTGACTTGTCTGATAGGATTTAGGAAGTTGTGAAGCAGAAGCCACGACCAGCCGTTCACATGGAAATGTCTCAGTTAATAGTTTGGGTGGGCCCATAATTTGGATGGGACAAAGCCTCAGGGGATCTCCAGGGTGGGGCAAACAGTGTTAGCTAGGTTGAAGGAGTCTCAAATATGGCACCTGCCAGCTCTGTGGCTCTGTGAAAGGAGGGCTCAGAAAGGGGATAATGGCCTTTGCCTCCCTCCACTCTTTTTATTGAAGAAAGCTGCACCCAAGCTGTTATTTTGATTCCAGACACTTCAGTTCCTCCCTGTATGTCACTAGTACCTTTTAAGCTGGTACCATGGTACTGGAGCTCAGAGGGAGTACAACTGAGTATGTCTGTGTGGGTTATTTAATGAGTCTTTAAGGGAAAGACCTGGGATTCCAGAAGTTTCTTCCACTAACTCAATCTCCACTGGAGAAGTTTCGGGAACTTAACTTTCTAGGACTGGAACCCTGGGCTGCAGTGCCTGGTGTGGGGCTGGGACTCCCCACTTCTGAGATATCCTTCTTGAGTTTCTATCTACCACATGTGGATGTGGGACCAGCCTATTCCACATCTCCACCCCTCCTGCCAATCTGAATGGATGTGGTTTCTTTCATTCTGTAGTTGTTGGACTTCCATTTAACTCAATTGCTGATGGTTCTGAGTGATGGTTGTTCTATATTTTAGTTGCAATTGAGATTTGGTTGTGTGAGGAGATCAACTGCATATACCTATGCTTTAGTCTTGACTAGAATTCTGTTGTGTGACTTGTTTTATTGCAATATTTGCTTTATGGTGATGGTATGGAACTAAACTGGCGGTATCTCTGAGATATGCCTGCAAACAATGGGGGTCAGTATCTTTGATAAATGCTGTTTGCAATCTGGATTACTATGTTACACCATTCACAAATATAATGTCTAAAACTATAAAACCCCTAGAAGAAAACATAGTTGTTAAGCTTCTTGACATGATTCCTGGCAATGACTTTTCTGGATTTGATATCATAACCAAAGGCAACAAAAGTAAAAATAAACAAGCCAGATTACATCAAACTGAAAAGCTCTATGCAGCAGAGAAAACCATCAACAAAATAAAAATGCTACCTACATAAAGGGAGAAAATATTTGCAAGTTTTATAGCTAATAAGGGATTAATATCTAAAGTATATAAAGAACTCATATTACTCAACAGTAGCAACAAAAGCAGCCTGATTAAAAATGAGCAGAACATTTCAATAGATATTTTTTGAAAAGATATACAAATGGCCCACAGGCACATGAAAAGGTGCTGAACATCACTAATCATTGGAAAGATGCAAATCAAAGCCACCATGAAATACCACCTCACACCTGTTAGAATAACTGTTGTCAAAAATACAAGAGATAACAAGTGTTGGCAAGGATGTGGAGAAAAGGAAACCCTGCACACTGTTAATGAAAATGCATATTGGTGTGTCCACTGTGGAAAACACTATGTCAATTCCTTAAAAATTAAAAAATAGAATTAACATATGAGCCAGATAATGAGGAAGCAAACAAATTGTCATCAGACAAGCTGGTAGAAGGGTTTTGATGTCTAAGATTGCTTTTCTCTTCTTTTACAACAGGGATTCTTCTATGATACAGGCACTGAAACTAAAGTTCCCCGTGGAAGAAGGCTTAACACTGTATAGAAGCATTATTAGAGAAATGGAAAGTGAAAGAGTCAGACAGAAATAAAGTGTATCACTGTCAAGTTACACCCAATATGCCTGCCTCTCCTGTCTCCCCTTCCAGCTTTTCTGCCTCTGTCACACCTGCAAGAGTAAGACCACCCTCCACTTCCTCCTCCTCTTCAGCTGATTCAACATGATAAGAAGTAAGCTCTTAACGTTGATCCTTATGGTCATCATGCTATAAAGTTAACAAACTTGACTGCTGTGAATGTTTGTTGTATTTTCATGTGGAAACCTGAGTTTATTATTGCCTAAGTACTCATCATTGCCTAAGTACTCATCTACCTTTCATTTCTTCCACTTGCCATCATAATGCTCTGACTGCACATGTTTACTGTTATTACCAAGTGAGGGCTTGTTGCCTGATGTGCATAAAAGCCAATAATGCAACATCAGCTTTAGAGAAAAGAAAAGGTTTATATTTGCAGGTCAGTTGACAAGGAGACTGGAGGTATGGCTCAAATCTCTCTGATCCAGAGTTTAAGACAGGTTTAAGAGGTTTCAGCATCAGATCTTCCTGGACAATGGGCCCTTTGCTTCTGAATGGGAGCTAGTGTTCAGCTTCTGGTCATTTCCAGGTCCTTTGGTTGCATTGAGGGGAACAATTAAGGGTTCACAAGTGTTACTCATAAGCAATGTTCCATAAGTATTACTTTTGAGTGGTATATCTAAGGTTTAAACTTTGGTTCCCGATCTTGTTAGTAACAGGGTAAGACCAGTTTAAGCTAGTTCTGTGGATACACTTTGAGGTGTAGGAGTTATGTTTTAACTTTCTGATTCGTCATTCCTTGGATATAAGCATCAACTATGGCAGAGATATCAGCAATTTGAAAGCATTGTGTTCCCTCAGGATGTCTATAAAATGGATTTCAGTTATTCTGCTGCTACAACTGAGTTGTAACTTTAGTTCTGGGAGCTGTGGAAAGGTACTGGTATGGAGACAATCTTGGATGGCCTTGTCCATGGAAGTTATGAAGCAATTGTTCTGACATTTTAGGCTTTTTTTTTTTTTTTTTTGATCTCAACAAATCATCTGCTATTAAATTTGAAATTTACCTTATAACTTTAATTAAAAATGATAGGGTGGTATTTTTTTCTCATGCAGTTGGCCCAATAAGTAGACAAATGATATGCCAAAAGATACATTATAGACATTTTTCACTAATGAAAGAAATGGTTTGGAATTGTCTTGATTTTATTGGCTGAGCTGCTGAAAGTATCTTTAGTGTACACTTCCTGCTTTTCTCCAGTCTAAACAATTGAAAAGTCTATTGTGGAGGAGGACTTCCAATCCCTCAATCCTACGTATTTGTTATTATGTTAGAATTAAGTGACCAAATGACCTTCATAGAGATGGTAAAAATTATGATATATGTTTTATTTTGTCTTATGGTTCCACATTTAATGAGAAGTGGGATCAGATTTATAGTAAAGCACTGAGTAAGTAAATCATGTGTTTTAGTTGGAAGCATGAAGTTCTAACTTCCCTAGTGTCTTAGAGGATGAGTTTGCATCAACTCAGAATCAGAGGAATTTGTATGAGTGAAATGATGAAACAATATAAATGATCTTTCAATCCACAAATATTACAGAAATGCTTAAATTATAATGTCAGTTTGGGCTGTGTGGTCCATGACTAGCACAGGACACTCTAGGAAGTCAGAGACCACAAACTGAGGCACTGAAGAGTTCTTTAAGCAATCACACATTTATTCTTATTTATTGGTTTGTTTGTAATAGGCTTTATTTTATAGAGGAGTTAGAGGTCCACAGCAATATTAAGTAGAAAATTTCAATATATGGCCTGCCCTGACATATATTGCCTCCTCTATTATTAACATCCTCCCAGCAAAGAACTACACTGATTAAAATTGATAAAAGTATACTACATCATTATCATCCAAAGTTCATAGTTCGCATTCACTCTTGATGTTAATTTATGATGTCACATATCCACTATTATCATATTGTACAGAGTAGTTTCACTGGCCTAAAAGTTCTCTATGCTCTATCTATTCATTCTACATGTCAATTTTACTACAACTTTTTCATCTTCAGTAAGAGGCGTTAGAAGTTTCACTAATTATCTTTTTTTTTTTAAGATTTTATTTATTATTTTTAGAGAGAGAGGAAGGAAGAGAGGCAGAGAGGGAGAGAAACATCAATGTATGGTTGTCTTTCTCCTGCCTCCAGCCACGGACCTGGCTGGAGGCCTGGCCTGGCTGGCCACCTGGTTATGTTGCCCTGACTGGGAATCGAACCAACGACCTTTGGGTTTTCAGGCTGGTTCCTTATCCACTATGCTACCAGCCAGGGCTCACTAATTATCTTCATCAAAGCAGGCAGATGTGTATATTGAGGAGTTACCTAATTTCTTGCACACTATCTATTGAGCATTCAGGAAATTGTTTCCTCTTGCATAGCTTTATTTTGTTTAAATTAAACTATTTTCCCTTATTACCTGAAGGAGTCCTTCACAGAAAGAGATAAAGTGGTCCTATCTCAAACTCAGAAACCTATAATTTAAAGTTTTTAATTATTACACATTCCTTCAGTAAGTATTTACAAATAATCTATTTTGAATGATTAAAATCTTTTAAAGGGTGGATGTACAAGTTATTACTCTATATTTTAAAAACTATATCTCTTCATTAAAAGAAAAATGAGATAAAATTATGAATGAGCATATCTATCTCCATATTTTATGAGACGTTTCTGGCTGTTTTGTTGCAAATACTTTATTTAATTCATAAATATTATTAAGTTCCTAATATGAACCAAATGCAGTAGTAGACATACTTTCAAAGCCTCACAGTATGCTTGGAAAACATAAGAATAAGGGAAAAACTTGCTAAACAATAGAATCTAGACCAAGCACTTCAAGAAAAGGTGTCTCCATGGTGTGGTAGGGTTAACTAATTAAGGAGTAGAAATGATTATTTACATGTGCGTTACAGGTGCATTTTGAATCTTTATAGAATAAATACATGTTTAATTCTTTAGTGCTGAGATTAACACTTGTTTATACTTTTGAATGTACTGAGGTGATATTAGTGACAAAAGTGTTATAATCTCTTATCTGAAAAAATTATATATAAAATATATATATTTGTAATTGTATTTTCAAATCAAAACACATTTAAACATCTTTGGCCTTAATTTAATTAACTCCCTATTCCTGAAGCCTCTCAGGTATAATAGTTCCTTCTGTAATGATAGTGAAATTAGATTCTTGTAATAATATTTAAATATTTGTTAATTGGCAGGTCATTTTGTTTATCTTCCCATATCTTTCTCATTGTGATCAAACATCCTAAATAAAGAACACAGATATGTTTCTTACAAAAAAAAAAATGCAAAATAAAACAGAAGAAACAGAAATAGGTCACCTTAGATTTGCGAGAGTCCTTCAACAAATTCAAAATATGGTGAGAGGGCTTTTTCGAAACGGGTTTGAACCTGTTCGAATGCCAGAACACAGGTGTCATGGAAACCACCCCTAAATCAAGCAAAAATGGGAAAGGAAAAGACTCACATCAACATCGTGGTCATTGGACACATAGATTCCGGCAAGTCAACCACTACCGACCATCTGATCCACAAATGTGGTGGAATTGACAAAAGAACCATTGAAAAATTTGAGAAGGAGGCTGCGGAGATGGGCAAGGGCTCCTTCAAGCATGCCTGGGTCTTGGGTGAACTGAAAGCCGAATGTGAGTGTGGTATCACCATCGATATCTCCCTGTGGAAATTCGAGACCATCAAGTATTACGTGACCATTATTGATGCCCGAGGACACAGGGACTTCATCAAAATGATTACAGGCACATCTCAGGCTGACTGTGCTGTCCTAATTGTTGCTGCTGGTGTTGGTGAATTTGAAGCCGGCATCTCCAAGAATGGGCAGACCCGTGAGCATTCCCTTCTGGCCTACACACTGGGTGTGAAACAGTTGATTGTTGGTGTTAAATGGATTCCACTGAGCCACCCTACAGCCAGAAAAGATAAGAGGAAATTGTTAAAGAAGTCAGCACCTACATTAAGAAAATTGGCTACAACCCCGACATGGTAGCATTTGTGCCAATTTCTGGTTGGAATGGTGACAACATGCTGGAGCCAAGTGCTAATATGCCTTGGTTCAAGGGATGGAAAGTCACCCGTAAAGATGGCAATGCCAGTGGAACCACACTGCTGGAAGCCCCGGATTGTATCCTCCCACCAACTCGTCCAACTGACAAGCCCCTGAGTCTGCCCCTCCCGGATGTCTATAAAATTGGTGGCATTGGTACTGTCCCTGTGGGCCGAGTGGAGACTGGTGTCCTCAAACCTGGCATGGTGGTCACCTTTGCTCCAGTCAATGTTACAACTGAGGTAAAGTCTGTTGAAATGCACCATGAAGCTGTGAGTGAAGCTCTTTCTGGGGACAATGTGGGCTTCAAAGTCAAGAACGTGTCTGTTAAAAATGTTCGTCGTGGCAATGTGGCTGGTGACAGCAAAAATGACCCACCAATGGAAGCAGCTGGCTTCACAGCTCAGGTGATTATCCTGAATCATCCAGGCCAGATCAGTGCCAGGTATGCACCTGTTTTGGATTTGCTGAGCTGAAGGAGAAGGCTGATCATTGTTCTGGAAAAAAGCTGAAAAATGGTCCAAAGTTTTTGAAATCTGGTGATGCTGCCATTGTAGATATGGTTCCTGGCAAGCCCATGTGTGTTGAGAGCTTCTCTGACTATCCTCCTCTGGGCTGCTTTGCTGTCCATGACATGAGACAGACAGTTGCTGTGGGTGTCATCAAAGCAGTGGACAAGAAGGCAGCTGGAGCTGGGAAAGTCACCAAGTCTGCTCAGAAAGCTCAGAAGGCTAAATGAAGATTATCCCCAACACCTGCCACCCCAGTCTTAATCAGTGGTGGAAGAACGGTCTCAGGACTCTTTATCTCAATTGGCCATTTAAGTGTAATAGTAAAGGACTGGTTAATGATTACAATGCATCATAAAATCTTCAGAAGGAAAGGAGAATTTTGTGGACCATTTGTTTTTTTTTTGTGTGTGTGTGGCAGTTTTTAAGTTATTAGTTTTTAAAATCAGTACTTTTTAATGAAAACAACTTGACCAAAATCTGTCACAGAATTTTGAGACACATTAAAACAAAAAAGTTTAATGAGAAACCTGTATGTTCTTTTGGTCTACACTGTAACTTTTTTGTATTACTTAGGTTAAAAGACTTAAAAGTAGCCCATAACCTACTTCTGGTGTTAAGTCTGCTGATAATTTAGAATTGGGTAATTCTGTTAGCGTTTTTCTAGGTAGGGTCTTTTTCACTTTGTCCTAAGGGGAGGAATCTGTTTAAATACATAGTGAAAACTATGCGGAGGGACTCCTGTGCAACACTAAATAGGTTAGGACAAATAAGCAAAGTAACTTGTTTATGTGTAACCTACTTTATAAAGGCCAAATTCTATATTAAAGTCCATGTGTTATGTACAAAAACTTTGTAGTTAATATCAAGTTTGTCAAATTTTAGTTCCATTTTTACTGAAAGGTGAATGCAAGTTTATAAGTGCTGATAACCTAAAATGAAGCTTAAATAGTATTGAGCACAGTCTTTCTGCAGTTAATTGTATTTAGATTCTAGGAAAAATAAATGATGCTAGAAGTTGAAACCAAAACAAAACAAAACAAAAAATGTGGTGAGAGGAAGTGAGGAAATTCAAGAATCCAATAGGTTCAAATGAGCCACATTTCAGCCTTCTCCTTTAACTCACATAATGTAGTGGGTTTTCCTGAGGGATAAAAAATTTCAGAAATTTCTGAAATTACCTGGTATATTCACATTACAATATTCTCACTGCCTCTCACCACATTTTGAATTTGTTGAAGGACTCTCACAAACCTAAGGTGACCTATTTCTGTTTCTTCTGCTTTATTTTGCATTTTTTGGTAAGAAATGTATCTGTGTTCTTTATTTAGGATGTTTGATCACAATGAGAAAGACATGGGAAGCTAGACAAAATGACCTGCCAATTAACAAATATTTCAATACCATTACAAGAATCTAATTTCACTATCATTACAAAAGGCTGAAAGGAATAGGGAGTTAATTAAATTAAGGCCTCATTATTCAACTCATAAAAGTCAGTCATTTATTCAAATAATATTCTAAAGGTGACTAGTATAGTACAGAGATAAGTGCTAGACATGCAAAGAAACAGTGTAGACACAATTTCCACCTATTCACACCTGACAATCCATTTGAAAAGATAGAATTTAAGCAAGCAATAAAAATTGTGTGACCCTGGCCCTGTGGCTCAGTAGGTTGGAGTGTTGCCCTACCAAAAAAGTTGTGCATTTGATCCCTGGTAGGGGTGCGTATAGGAGGCAACTGATCAATATTTCTCTCTCACATCTCTCTCTCTCAAATCAATAAACATATTCTTGGAAGAGGGCTTGAATAATTGTATGAAGAGTATTATAATAAGGAAAGATCAAAATGCTAGAGAATATCCAGTAAGGGCCAAAGAAAGTACTTCATATTAATGATAGTTAAGTGAGACCTGAAGGATGTGCAGTAATAGGAGGAACGGATGGGGAGAGACACAAAAAGTACAGCAGAAAGGATAATAATAACAGTTCAAGAAGTCCAAATTTAGTAGGGGAAAAGGCTGAATAAAGAGGCAGATGATGCTAGGAAAGCAAGTTACAGGTAAGTAATACAAGAATTTTGAAGCATGAGCTAATGGAAAAGAGAAAATGGAATGAAAGGGAGAGAGATGATCAGATTTTCCTTTTTATTAAGGCCTCAAGATGCAATTATTGTACTGAGTTGTACAGGGGCAAGAGGGAAAGGCAGACCATATAGTAGGTTATTGCAAGAATTTAGGCAACAGATGATGAAAAATTGGACATTAAAGATATGACTATGCCTATTCTTACAACATCAATCTCATTTATATTCAGTAGAAAAGTTACCTAATCCATATAAAATACTTAAAATGTTTCGTACATCGTCAGTGATACATAAGTATTAGTAACTATTGTTACTTTTGTATTATATTTATTACATAAATATAATATAATATACATATCAATAACCTAATATGTGTCAGCCTATTTTGATGTAATTTCTTATTTAATTAACACTGGTTCCCAATAGATCAAGATGGTATTTTCTATCAAAGTTATAGAGGACATGTCTTGTGAAGTTCTTAAATGTAAACGTGCAATGTCTATCCAGAAAGTATCCAACCATGTAATATGAAAAATAGAGATATTTATTGAAGAAGATACAATATACAAGAAACATTGTACTTAGGATAATAATGCTTCAGTTTCCTTCAAAGTAGATACTTTGGGACCTCACACAGTTCACCCAGTGCCATTTAGCAACGGCAACATGATGTTCCTTCTGCTTTGGTAGCAGAAGCTGCAGAACGAACTTTGCCATGACATGTTTTATGCCAAGATCCTTCATCAAAATGTCAGACACAGTTGTTTTTGGAATCCTTAGATCAGCATCTAGTTCTCACACTGTCAGTCACTGGTCTTTGTTGATCGCAGCCTGTGCAAGTCACTTTCAACAAGATTCTTGATGATCTTTGAAGCATTCATGCCACAGTTTTGTTTGTGCTAAACTCAATGCATTGTACCAAAAGCCTTTTGAATTATCTGAATGGTTTTCACAAAGGAATGCTCAAGCTTCATGCAAAATTTGATGCAGATTCATTGCTATAATTGCTTAGTCATTTTGAATGCCAATGGCTACATAGTATACATATTTAATCAACGACATCTACTGCCCCCACTGACCAGTACGATGAAGTTGTCATTGTTGATACATGTGCATTCCAGTCCACTGTCCTTGGCTACCAGGTTACATTGATGTCACACAAGCCATTCTCATTGTACTAACAATGGCTGGACTTCTTCTGGACAGACCTTATATACGTCATTTTGTAATCAGATGAGCAAGTTGAAATGCTAAATTTTTTTTGAAAGGCTTTTTACTAGACTTCTAGCTTAAAGGGAAGATCATTCCTCAACAATATTAATGTAGGCTCCAGGAACACTGGCAGCCAAACCCAAAGTCTGCTTGCCTTCATGGCAGCATTTAAACAATCCCTCATTTGAGAGCCCAAGGTTTGACACCTAGAGCATGAAGTAGATGTGCTTAATACAACAGGTGTTCTCTGCCCTGCTGCCAAACACCAAGCCTGTACAAAATCTTAGTAAAGATCACTCAGTGAACACAGTTCTTGCCAGTGTAGCTGCCTGTCAAGATGATGAAAGAGGAAATGTACACTCCACATATAATAAAGGCCATAAATTCTATATATTTAATAAAGACCAAATATTTTCTACCACTTCTATCTGAAGCTGTTCATAGTTAAAAAATACAAAATAATTCTGTTAATATATAAGATAATAATCCTTATGGGAGAAAAAATTTATATGTTTTAAATTGACATATCTTTAAGGAGTAAATAGAAAGCAAATATCCTTTACTAAACTATTAAATGATTTATTAAGAGATCCTTTTTGTCTACCATTTGATTAGCAGCAACCTAAAACATCTTATTCAACAGTTAATGCAATATTATTTTGATTGAAAATTATTTAGGCCATCTATGGAAATTTTCACATGTGTAAAGGTTGAGGCAAGACTAGTGAGAGTTTTATTAAATCTAAACATGTTCTTGAAAGATGTACCCTTTCACATGAACGGAGAGTGACAATGTCAATAGAAGTGGAAAAAGAAGAGGAGAAGCAAGACAAAGAAAAAGATGAATAAAACCTAATAATTAGTAATACTAGCTGTTGTTTCTAAGCTTCCAAAACAAGACTTGATTCCAAGTCAATGATTTGTGAAACCAGTATTTATTCTTTATCATATAAAATAAACTGTTCTGCCAACCTACTTGCTTTCCATTAGGATCCCAAATAATTTCTGTACTTTCCTTTTAAGAAATAAGAATTTGGCAAACTGCAAGAAGATTCTTAAAAATTCTTATAGATTTTGCCTTTATAGTATGATACTATGAATCTCTACAGAGAGACATAATCAAGTTGTGCAAAATATGCATATAAATCTCACACCAAAGATATATCTAGAAGGAGAGTAGGGGTAAATCTTAATTCCTTTTTTATTCATTTTCATAGTTCTTCAGATGGTCTTTTGTCAAACATATTATTTTTATAAGAATGTCAAAGAGTGAGAATAAGCAGTCCATGTCAGTGGTTCATCTACAAAGAGAGGCTTTATTATTATGTTACTACAGGGAACCATCTTCCATAGCATGGATGAAGAAGGCTATTTGGCAGAGAACTAAACAGACAAAACATCAAACACAGATACCTATAAATATTGTTACAGATTCATGTAACCGGATTTACACAGATCCTGATGCATAATGTTAGTCATAGAAAAGTACAGTGACCTTCATATCTAGTATCATAAGGGTGGAATTGTACTTTCTGGATAGTTCAGTTTGCAAAGTCAAAATTTGAAAATTTTAGTTTTCTCTTTCTTTATTCTGTAAAGTTAAAAAGAAAGCTTTAAAACAATGATTAGGATGAATAAGTATAATTTCTATATTGGAAAGACTAAGCCATTATTTTCCAAAGAGAAAATTGCAAGTAATAAATTTAAAGCAGGACAGAAAAAGAGTAGAGTATGCAGTTTTGATGAGATAGCCAGAGGACTTTGTCTCTTCTACATTTGTATTTTTGAAAATGTATGCAAAATCAACAAATCTTTAGCTAGACTCACCAAGAGAAAAAGAGAAAGAACCAAATAAATAAAATCAGAACTGAAAGGGGAGACATTACAATTGATATTCTAAAAATAAAATATTTATAAAAGACTACTATGAACAATTATACATGAACAAATTGGACATCCTAGAAAAAAATAAATTTCTAGAAACATATAACTTACTTACCAAGGCTAAATTAAGAAGAAATAGAAAATCTGAATATGCTAATTACTAGTAAGGAGATTGAATCAGTACTAAAAACCTCCTAAGGAAGAAAAGTCAGGACCAGATGACTTTACTGGTGAATTCTATCAAACACTTAAAGAGGAATTAATACCAATCCTTCTTAAACTCTTCAAAAAATAGAAGAGGAAGGAACACTTCCAAACTCATTTTGTGAGACAGCACTACCTGTTACCAAATCCAGACAAAGATACAATAAGAAAATTACAGGCCAATATCCTTAATAAGTGGTGGAGAAAATAGGTGAAAGTGGTCAAAAAGTACCAATTTCCAGTAATAAGGTAAAAAAATTCTGGGGATTATAGTTAACAATGCAGTATTACATATTTGAAAATTGAAAGTTACTAAGAGTAGCTCTTTAAAGTTTTCATCATAGGAAGAAGTTTGTAGCTATGACATGAAGGCTGTTAATTAAACTATGTGGTAATTATTTCACAATATAAACGTATACCAAATCACTATGTTGTACACCATAAACTGATACAATGTTATATATCAATTATATCTTAATGAAGTTGGAAAGGAATTTGTAATTTGATACATACTTAACAATAAAGTACAATTGTTACTGTCATGAATAGTAATTAAGAATATGTGGTAAGCAATTTTTTTATGATTATAATTGTATTACTGCTATTAACTATTTTCCCTCTTTAAAAATTATTTTTCCTGATATTTTTTCCAAAAAAATGCTAAATATTAAAAATCTATTCTGAATCTATTATGCAATTTAAACTTGATTAACTCATACTGAGTAACACATTTAAAAATCCAAGACCTTGGATTTCTACTTCACAGACTGGTGGGGATTAAATGGCTCAAATTCATTGTATCCTTGAAACCTCATTCTCTCTTATCCAGTTAGCAATCAGGTAGACAAGACCACTTCTCTTACCTCCTCCACCCTCAATCCTCGGCACCCCATCTGCCCACCTGCCCCGACAGGTGAAGAAAAGGAGGGTGAACAAAATAGGTGATGGGAAAGGCCCGGAAATAACACTTCAATATTTTCATTTATTCTTTCATTCACAAATATTTGGGTGCCTTTCCTAGTGCTAGCATTCAAGCTTTGGACATGTATTTTTCTGTTTCTCTTAAGAGCTTGCCTGAGAGTACAAGGCAGCACAAGTGGGGCTCTGAAGCAGTGGACATATACCCAGAGTTAAGAAATAACTCTTACTCAGCTTTTAACGTAATGCAAGTGCTAGCTATTGTTTTTAGCTGCCAAGGACACCAGTCAGATCACTGGCCAATTCCCATCACACCTTCCTTTAGTGGCAAAGTTTATATCCTTGGGCATGTGACTCAGCCCAGGTCAATCAGAATACTTCTGCCTCTGCTGAGGTAAGCTATGTGATCCAAGTCATACCATTTCCCCAGATGAGATAGCAAGGAAGGCCTTGCTTTTGAACCCTAGAGTTAATTTCTGAAGAGATGCTGGTGGTTCTATTTCTTATTTTGGTGAGGTAGTTGTCTGTAGTAGAAGATAATGAAAGTGCCAGAGATAGCAGAGATTAGAAATACAGAAAGATGGTGTGTGTGTGTGTGTGTGTGTGTGTGTGTGTGTGTGTATGTGAGAGAGAGAGAGACAGAGACAGAGACAGAGAAGCATTGAGTGCTATTTCCAGGTCTGAGGTTCTAAAAGCTGACACTGCTCAGTTTGTTAGTTGATGAAAGATTTTGGGAAGAGGAGTCTGCCTCCTCAACTCCGCATCACACCTCACAATCAGGAGCTGAAAGCAGCACTGGTAAGAATGTGTTTCATGCAAACAGTTCTTCCATCCTCTGGCCCCTAGGCCCTTATCTTCTATCAGCAATGTCCTCAGCTCACATTTCCCAAGAAAAGCAACCTGTTTCAGGTACCAAAGAGCATTCATCTCCTGGGAGACATTCATTCAAGGGAACTAAATCTGTGGAAATTCAATTCTTATCTACCAAGTGAGCAATCTTTTTTTTTTTTTTGCTGGGGAACGTTGGAAGGGTGTGTCTCTTTTACAAAATTAAACCAAATCTCTTTTATAATTGTAGTCATTGTTTTGCAGTTATATAACCAAAAAAAAAAAAAAAAAAAACAAAAAGAATAAAAGGGTTAATCAGAACAAAAGGAACTGTTTGTCCCAAATGTATCCACGTTTTGTTTTTTTTAAAGTTTTGAAAATAACTTTTTTAAAAAAGATTTTATTTATTATTTTTAGAGAGAGGGGAAGGGAGAGAGGCAGAGAGGGAGAGAGACATCAATGTATGGTTGCCTTTCACCTGCCTCCAGCTACAGACTTGGCTGGAGACCTGGCTTGTAACCTGGTTATGTGCCGTGGCTGGGAATTGAACTAGCAACCTTTGGGTTTGCAGGCTGGTGCCTTATCCACTGTGCCATCAGCCAGGGCTTGTTTCCATGTTTTTGTGAAACAAAAAGCTTTTAGCATCTTTGAAATGGCTTTTTGTTTTTTAGCTCCTATTCTTCTAAACCAAGGTGGCAAGATATAGTCCTAGCTCTTGCTCAAGATACCCTGCACCTTTCTTCCTCCTAGCAGTCTGTGCCTGAAGCTTCTCACAGTTTATGCCCTGCAACTTGGACCTTAACACATTGTTGACCAGTCATGGAAAAACTCATTTTCAAGCTCAAATGCTGTGGCCAATAATGAGTTAAGTTGTGCTCGCACTTGCATCAACTTTTGCTATAAATTGCAGGTCAACAATGTGTTAATGTATAGGGATAGTAATGCAGGTGATTTTCTTTTCCATTTTGCTTCTGGTATCACTCTAATGTTCTTGTGCAGACCTTAAACATATGATTGGGCTCATTCTGTGAGGACTTCGAAATGTAGGACTTAAACAAAGTAAAATGCCAAGGAAAGAAATAGAAATTTAGGAGAAACTAGGTGGAGGTAACTAATACTAGTGGCACATTCTTGGGAGGCAGGACCAGAGCCTTCAAAAGAGACCAGGTTAGATTATAATGCAGACTAGAAGCCAATGCAGTAGAAATAACTCTGCTTGGGTGTAGTATAAGTCCTCCAGATTTATTACCCTCCCTATTCACATTGCTGCCAAATAACAGCTGTACACTTGATCAGCTTCTGTCAACTTAAGTTATCACAATAGCCCTCTCTTCAGTCTTGATGCTTTTGCCCTTTGACTGGGAACTTGAGCTGGTTCCACTCCTCTTTCTGTTTTGCTATTGGTATTAAGGACCTAAAGGGGAGCTTGACCTACCATATGACAAGAGATAAGACACAAGGTAGCTTTGGTATTATTTTCATTCTTATGAAGAAAGGGGATGGACATTTAAAAGAAAGATCAGTAATAACCACAAGTAGGACTGTGCTAGAAAAGCTGAGCTGCAATAGGATGAAATTTCAACTGAAGAGTGAGAATAATTATCTAACTCATTCTTCCTCCACCATCATCCTGCTGTTCAACAGGATGCTATGAACTGGCTAGAAGCAGATACTGGGAAAGAGTTTGGAGTCAGTGAGATATCATAGGTCCACACTGCTAGTCAGGAACACCTAGGGTAATGAATGTCTGCTAGAGATAGCTCTATTAAATATTGTCATCTTGGAGTCTCAGTTTGTCAGATATTATACATTGGCTCATAGAATAATCATTTCGTCTTCTACTTACAACTCTTATTGTAGTAGCTGTAAAACTTAAAAACTCAATTCCCCAGTCTGTCTTGAAACTGAAGTGGGCATGTGACATGGTTCTGGCCAATGAGATATAAGTAGGTGTGATCAGTGGTTTTGAGGCCTGGAGACACTGACACCATTTGGTGCAACGAGGCAACAAGTAAGAGGACGATGAGAGCATGGTAAAGATGCCAGATCAAAAAGGTAGAACGCGCCTGCTTGTCCAGTGGAAATGCTGAGTTATAGCGCCAGCCTGAAACAGCCTCTCCCAGAAGGGTAGACAGTGAAACTCTATTATTTTAAGTAAGTGCTTCCCAACCGTTTCCATATCGTGGCATATACAGAGGGTAACATTGTATTTATATGCCACATGTAGGTGGATGAACAAAGCTGCCAGGACTGGAGATAGTCTCTCACACCTTACATGTCCACTAAGTGATCACAGTCTCAGTGTGCTTTTAACCATTTGAAGCTCTCAGAGAAATCTGAC
Source organism: Noctilio leporinus (assembly GCA_004026585.1). Classification (NCBI taxonomy): domain Eukaryota; kingdom Metazoa; phylum Chordata; class Mammalia; order Chiroptera; family Noctilionidae; genus Noctilio; species Noctilio leporinus. The sequence goes on along the minus strand of PVIW01012046.1, from coordinate 9,481 downwards.
TTAATTCACTTAATTCCCTGAAGCTGAAAACATCCCTGACACACTTGAGTTTGAAGCAAGTCTTGTGAGGCAAGGAGGTAATTTTTAACCTGTTAGAAAACTGAAAGTCATGATGAAGGTTAAAAGCAAGTTAGTCTCCATAAATTAAAAGTGGAAATGTGGGGGGAATGAGTAAGCACTTGGACTCCATTGGCTGCTCCCTCAATTCTCTCCTTAAAGCCATCACCTCAAACTCTCCTTAAGTGTCTCTAGTCCATTCTGCCCTCCCTCTGCTAGAACCCAGGGTAAAAGGGTGCCAATGTATTTTTGTGTGTGATCTGTTTAAGAATTCTCTGTCTCCACCATTGCTCTGAGGTTGACCAAAAAAAAAAAAAAAAAAAAAAAATCCCATGGCTTTTCACATTTCACTACTGGATGCTATTTTACTGTCAGTTTTGTTGCTGTAGGCTGGGAAGCCCCACTGGGGGTTTGGACCCCACCCTTCTTAGGGGGAACCCCCAGCTACTGAGAAGTTTTTCCGTCCCTTCAGCTGCCACCAACCCGCAGGAGCCCAGCTAGCCATCTTGTGTCCTCATACTTCCTACCAGTCACACTGTGATGAAGTGGCCTCTTCTACTCTGTTCGGGGTTATAAGGCGTCTCTCCAGCTAGTGTTCTGTTGGTTATGCTGGATGATTTTTCCCCAATTAGGTTGTAATTTCAGATTGGTCCTGGGAGGAGATTGGTGTAGCTCCACTTACTTCTCTGCCATCTTGGATCTCTCCTCTTTTCTTTTTTAAACTTTTTTTTTTTTTGAGAAATGATACATGCTTATTGTGGAAAATCTGTTAATATTTTAGCTGTTAATCACTAAATCATTGTTAATATTTTAGCACCTTCTTTAATCTTTTAAAATGAATTTCAAGATTATATTATTTACATATAAATGTAATTCTACATCTGCCTTTATTGTTACCTAATACGTATTTTCAAAAGTATATTTTGTGGTGGGAAAATAGTCATTATGTAATATTGAGTTAAAATGAGAAGAGATAAAATTAATTTATACAGTACAATACCATTTCCTTTGCTTTGCTCATATATACATTTTATACAAGAAAAAGAAAAAAAGTGGAAATGTGGCATGAAAAAGGGAAATTCTGTCAAAAGAAGGATTTTTGATTTAAAGAATCAAAGGATTGCTCTTTGAGGTGAGGAGAAGATCAAAATAAAGGCTCTGCTGGTGCGTGGCTGATGGAATGGAGATGGACGTTTGCAGCATTAGGAGGGAAGTAGGGACTAAGGGAACTAGAGCTGTTAAATTGCTTAGGATGCAGAAGTCAGTGATGTAGTGGAAGGATTCAGTGTTCTGTAGGCTGAATGTATTGAAGGAGAAGGGGGAGGTCTCCGGTAGATTAGAACTGTAATGCTGTGAAGTGGGGAGGGGATTTAGACTGAGGATATGTATCTCAAATGGTGAGATTGGAAGAGAAGATGCTCACTTGTCCAGAAGTAGCACTGAGGATCTTGTAGATAGCCTTGCTGTACCCCCCACTTCCCCCTCTAACCCCTTCCCTCTCCTCCTACTCTGGGCAATTCAGATCAGATTGCACCATTGCAGTTAAATATATAGATGACCACATTTTTCTAAGCATCCTTCTCTTATGACAAAGAGTCTCTCCTTGACCAAACTACTCAGTCTCTGCTGGACTTTTTTCAACTAAGCCTGACTTTTGGACTCTGGCATTTCTCTCAGCATTGTCCAATTCTAGCAAGAATCCCAAGGCAGTTTAAGCAGAATCTCGCATGTCCCACATCTAATTGTTCTTAATACTTACGTTTCTCATCTGCCATCATCCCCCAGGAAATAACTGGTCACCCTGGCCTGCCTTCAGTAAGAATCTGGATAGCTGATTTGGACAGAGTCCCCTCTGGTTTCCTCTAAGTAATGGCTCCCTACCCTGCTCCTTGGCTATAAATTCCCACTGGACTATGCTGTATTTGAAGTTGAGCCCAATCTCTCTCCCCTATTGCAGTTTTCCTATACCCATTGCAATGATCCCTCTGGAATAGCCTGCATTACCATCTTCAATGAGTGTAATCAATTTTTTTCTTGAATAATTTGAAGAATATTTATTCAAATTATCTACTGTTAAATTTAAGGATAATGCAAAAGTAGGATCATTCTTGGCCCTACATTTTAACAGAAGCCAATATGGAATAGATAATTATGAGATGATTATTTATGCTATAAAATGATTGCTAAAATTTGGTAACAGACTTAACAGTAGTCCACTTTTAAAAATAGTGTTCATAGTCAGAAACCACTTAATAACAACAGGAAAAATAGCATCAACCTCTGGGAAAGCTACGCTTATGGCATTTAAAAAACAGTAAGTTTACTAGTGTACATCTAAGTCATTGGTTATCACCAGAACATCAAGTACTACTTTGCATGGCATAGGTACTCAAATATTTGCTTAAATTGAGGGCTGTGTAAAACCGCAGAACTAAAGAGTTTGGGATTACCTCAAAATCTAATGTAAACAACTTAGATGCCATCTTATTAGACAGGCCTGGGATATGATTAAAGTTTATTAAGTAAAACCCTAAACAGTGGTATTATATCTTATTTAGAAAGATGGTGTAAATGAAAGGGTTCAGAATACACCACCCAAAATATTCTGACTTGGCATACTGACCATTTTGAGCTAAAGATAGTTGAAAAACAAAAGGTGCAAGAAAGGCACTCTGGCCTCCTTCTTTTTGAAAACAGGAGAAAACTACTGTACAAAAAATGTCTTTCCTGAACCTAAAGGAAAAGAACAATCTTAACACTAGAGACAGGGAGTTGAGGCTCAGAAGAATTTGTACCCATAAACCCTGTTAAAATAATCCTTATCTTCCTTTAATCTCCTCATGTACTTTACATACTTTTCCTCTCTTAAATACTTTGTTCAACTCAGTAGATAAGCACTTAGGTCTAATCACTTTTTGGGTTTTCATTTTCTAGTGAAAGGCTCCTATGTACATGTGAAAATAAAATTTCAATGCTTTTCTCCTATCTGCTTTAAAAAAAAAAAAAAGATTTTATTATTTTTGAGAGGGGAAGGGGGGTGAGGCAGAGAGGAAGAGAAACATCAAATGTACAGTTGCCTTTCACCTGCCTCCAGCTACAGACCTGGCTGGAGACCTGGCTTGCAACCTGGTTATGTGTCCCGACTGGGAATTGAAACAGTGACCTTTGGGTTCACAGGCTGGTGCCTATCCACTAAGCCACCAGCCAGGGCTTCGTGTCTGCTTTTAATCTGTCTTATTTTAACAATTCTCAGGCCTAGTTGGAGATCCTAAGAATGCAGAGGAAATGTTTGGCTCCCCTGTATAAACAAAAAGGCAAGTTCCACTGAGAGTAGAAAATATGGAATCCCAAATGAAAAGTTGCCAATGTCAGTATAAGCACTGTCCAGGCATAGAATGTGCAGACTGAGGAAAATGGCTGGGGTGATGAGAGCTCCAATATTCTTTAACGTGCTTTCTTTAAACATTTGAATTACTAATTCCATGTTTACTAAGCAACACTGTAATTTTAATTTGGCTTCTTATGGCTATCAGAGGAACAAACCTTGGGCTTGGTGATTTCTGCATTTCTTATACTAACCATAACCAAATTGAACTGCAGCTATGACAGACAGTTACAGAGGCATGAGCAGAGCAGGACAATAGGCTAGGTACAGAATGTCACTAGGGCATCAAGTTCCAGGCACCTACCAATGAAGACCTGGCAGCAGGCAGAACTAGGACAACTATTGAGAATAAGTATTATTAATTAGGACCTTGCTCTGAGGCACCCTTTTCTCCCCTAGAACATCTCCTCCCCTGACCTTTTCTCCCCTGGCCTGCAGCTAGTCATGGAGTAGACCTTTTATCCTTTAGAGAAGAATAAGGGGGCTGGATGGAGAAAAGCCCCGTCTGACTTCCATGCAAAGACAAGGAGACAGCTATGGAACAGGCCCCCCATAGGTCAGCTCAGGAAGAAAGCAGTTCACCCACCCTAGGGGATAAAAGAAGCCCTGGGGCTGACCCATCTGTGGACACTGAGACCTTAAAAGGACACACCTGAAAAGCTGATGAATATTCTACTGGAACCCGCCCTTGAGACCTCCAGATAAATGCCCTCAAGGCAAAGCACCCAGTGTGGTTCTCTATGGAGCACTCCCTCACCCTTCCCCAGGCTTCTCCCACCCCTTCCCCTAGGACACTGTCCTTGCCTCTTTTTCTCTGAAACTCTAAGAGCCCTTTTTTTGCCCCTGAAACTTGTGTCCTGAGCCCATTTCTTTTTCAGGTCACTTCTACCTCTGAGACTTTCTAAATAAACTTTCCCTTATAGTTTGAATCTTGGCTCTGAATTCTTTCTTGGCCAGCATTCAAGTACTGAGGCTGCTGAATCAAGGTCTGGTCTGACTCCACCGGTCTAACACCTGGTGCCATTTTTGCCAACACAGCCATGCAATTAGCTACTTATTTACAGATACATTATTAACCATGCCACCTTGGAAATGGAGAGGCTGAGAAACACATGTGGTGATAAGGTAAGAATTATATTTTAGATACATTTCTCAGGCTGCAGTGTGAGATTTAAAAAATATAAGACTGGGTCAGGCAGACAAGTTAGAAGGGAGTCTTTGAGGTTTTCCAGGCAGGAGATAATGAAAACCTGAACTAGGAGGCTGTAGAAATGTGAAGCCGAAGCAGGAAACATTTCGCTGAACCCTTTCTGATACTGGATGCTTTTTTCTAAATCTGCTCATTTGATAGGTGAACAATATTATCTTGTTTGGATGTTAATGTCTATTATTACTAATAGAGATAACAATTTATCACTTTATTAGTCCTTTTATTTACTGTTTTCTTTTTATAAAAATTAATTTTTCTTATATAAAATGCTTTAGACCTTAAATGTATCAGATATTGAAACTACCTAGAATTAACCAACAATGATAATAGTGACATTTAAACATACAAAACCAAATAGCACCAATTGAAATGCAAAGCATTCTATTTTACTTTAATGTAATGCATTAACTTTGTTCTGACCTTCAGCTTTGATTTATATACAAAGTTGCCTGGAAGACAGAATTTACTGATTCAGCAAAGACCAAAAGATTTGTGCTGTAAAAGCATCCAAAAAAGGTAATTTTAAGTTCATCCAAAATGCAGTCAGTTCCAAGGCTCAGAAAGATAGTATTCTTTTTCACCTGTGCATTCTCTCATTCTTTTTAAAATAAAGTTTTATTTATTTATTAATAGAGAGAGGGGATGAGAAGGAGAAAGAGATGAGGGGAAACACTGATGTGAGAGAGAAACAGCAATCTGTTGCCTCTCATATGTGCCCTTGATTAGAGACTGAACCCACAGCCCAGGCATGTGCTCTGAATAGGAATTGAACTTGTGACATTTTGCTTTGCAGAACAATGTTCAACCAACAGAGCTACACCAGTCAGGGCTCATCCCTTTTTGTTTAAAATTTTATTTATCAATTACAGTTTACACTCAATATTATTTTGTATTAGTTTTAGGTGTAGCGCATAATGGTTGGACAGTCATACGTATACTTTACAAAGTGGTTTTACCTGATATTTCAAGTATCCACCTAGTATTGCATATAGTCATTGCAATATTATTGACTATGTTCTCCATTCTGTATTTTACAACCTCAGGACTATTTTGTGACTACCAATTTGTAGTTCTTAATCCTTTCACCTTTTCACCCAGTCCCCAACCCCCTCACCTCTGGCAACCATCACTCTGTTCTCCATAAGGGTGGTAATTTAATTTAATTTTTTATTTTATTTTGTATTAAAAATATTTTATTTATTACTTTCAGAGAGAGGGGAGGGGAGATAGGCAGAGAGAGAGAGAGAAACATCAATGTATGGTTGCCTTTCACCTGCCTCCAGCTATAGACCTGGCTGGAGACCTGGCTTGCAACCTGGTTATGTGCCCTGGCTTGGGAACTGAACCAGCGACCTTTGGGTTCACAAACCTGAGCCTTATCCACTGAGCTACCAGACAGGGCAGGGTAATTCTTAAAATGAGGCTAAAAGAGCAATTAAGAAGCAAACTCAACTATAATATTTTTCTTCCTATGCATATTTATTATAAAATAAACAAAGATAATACCTATAAAGGACACTTTACTTGTTAAAAGTAAAATAATCTGTAAACTTATCACATGCATTTTTATTTTTATTCTTTAGTTTTTGTATCTGTGTAGTTAGTGCGAGTTTGATTCTTCTATAGTGTTTGGGAATTCACTGAAATGAATTTCCTTCTTTTTAAAGTCTTTAGAGAAGCTACTGAATTTTCTAGAACAATAACTAGACATTATTATTATTAGTAGTTAATAGCTATTAGATATTATTTGCAGTGATGGGCTGAACAATTTATTTTCATAAATTCGAAATTCTTACAATCCTAACTCAAATTTGAAAGATATGTAAATGGCATATAACAATCACATTACAAATTATTTTGTCCTTACCTTAGTAATTTCTTCCTCTTTTGTTGCTCTCAAGCATATACTTATATTTGAAAATAACATGTAAGCACTATGCATGTGAAAAAAAAGTTTGGACTCAGAATTAGGCTTTAATCTTAGTCCTGTAACTTAAAAGTTACACATTCATCACCAATTATTTTGAACTTCAATTTTCCTTTTTAAACATTTTTTACTTTTACTATTTTTTAACATTTTATTTATTATTTTTTAGAGAGAGGGTAAGGGAGGGAGGCAGAGAAGGAGAGAGACATCAATGTATGGTTGCCTTTCACCTGCCTCCAGCCATGGACCTGGATGGAGAGCTAGCTTGCAACCTGGTTATATGCCCTGGCTGGGGATGAACTTTAGTTTTCTATCATGTAAATTAGAAAATAATTACACAATTGTTCTATGGAGTAGATGGTGTCAAATCATAGATTATGCACTCAGTGAATGTTAATTTTCATTCTTTGAGTTGTTTTTGAATACGCTTTTCAAAAGTAAATGATGAATACACTGTGGGTGTGGTCAAAAGATCAATGTGGAAAAATCCATGCTTCCTTGAGCTATCCTGAGCACATGTGAGGATATCCTTTGTTTAATGGCTGTAATTAATATTTGAAATACTTTAATCTTTTTTCCCCTCCACACTGCCTTTGAAATTTAAGATTGCTTAATAAACAGCAAAGACTAAAACACAAAATAATAAACAAATAAAATCCAACTTAAGCCTTATAACAACAATGTCACAAAATTTATGAAGTTACAAAAATTTTTTAAAGCTATCACTAATTGTATGGAAAGCGCTAGTCAGGGCAATTAGGCTAGAAAAGGAAATAACATCTAAATTGGGAAACAAAAAGTAAAATTGCTTCTGTTCACAGATTATATGATCTGGTAGCTAGGACACTCTGAAGATTACACACACACATACACATGCACACACACACAAACTGTTAGAACTAATAAGTGAATTCAGCAAAGTACCAGAATACAATGTCAACACAAAAATCAGTTGCATTTATATACAGTAACACTAAACAATCTGAAAATGAAATTACAAAAACAATTCCATTTCCAATTGCATTAAAAAGAATAAAATACTTAGAAATTGACCAAAAAGGTGAAAGAGTTTTACAATGAAAACTCTAAAACATTGCTGAAAGAAGTTAGAGAAGATATAAATAAATGGAAGTATATTTCATGCCCATGGATGAGAAGTATGTTGTTAAGATGTTCACACTGTCCAAAGCAATCCATAGAATCAAAGAAATCCCTACCAAAATCTTAGCAAGGATTTTTGTAAAGTTAGGAAAATTTATCTTAAAATTTATATAAACTCTCCAAGTACAACAAATAGCCAACATAGTCTTAAAAAAAGAACAAGGTGGGGGGAAAGATGGCGACAGAGTAGAGAGCAGTGCTGATGGTGTTCTCGAGTATCAGAGCAGCTAGAGGACAGATTAGGGAGTGCAAGATGTCTTCAGGTCCCTAAGAACTGGAGTGGGCAGCATCTGGACTCAGGGGAGCACAGCCCAGAGGCAGTGGAGAGCTGCAGGACAGCAGCCCACAGGTACAGAATACAAGCAGAAGCCCAAATAAAGGACACACCAAGAACAACAAGTGGAGAATATATGGGAGACTGCAACATTGAACTCCACAAATCTCCTATCACTGAAGGGTACTCAACTAAAGCAAGGAAGCAAAGCAGGTTAATCCAAGGAAAAAAACAAAAAAATAAAAAGCAAGCAACAACAGACACCCAAAATGGGGGGAAAAAGAATCAGTCCATCACCAAAAGGAAAGGAAGAATCCCCAGAAAGAACACAAAATGAAACAGAGGCACCTGAAATATCAGATAAGGAATTCAAAAGAATGATGATAGAGAAGCTCAGTGAGCTCAGCCACATCAAAGAAAACTATAAACAACTCCAGGAGAACTACAAAGAACTCCAGGGAAGTTACAGGGAACTTAATGAGAGCTACAACAGCATAAAAAAGGACACAGAAACTATCAATAAGTGCCAGGAGGAAATGAAGAGTACAATTGCTGAATTAAAGAATACAGTAGAAGGAATTAAAGTAGGCTAGAGGAAGCAGAGGACTGGATCAGCGAGTTGGAGGATAATGCAGACAAATACTCCAAGACAGTACAAGAGAATAAAAAAAGGCTGAACAAGACTGAAGAGGGATTAAGAGGGCTACAGGACAACATGAAACGTAACAACATCTGTATCACACCAGAAGGAGAAGAGAAACAAGGAATGGAAAACCTGTTCAAAAAAGTCATGATAGAAAATGTCCATAACATGATGAGGGAAAACATTAATCCAGTTCAGGAAGCACAGAGGGTCCCAATGAAGATCAACCCAAACAGACCAACATCAAGGCACATCATTATTAAAATGGCTAATTTCAAAGACAAAGAGAGAATCCTAAAAGCATCAAGAGAGAAACGACAAATAACAAAGGGGCTCCAACAAGGCTACCAAATGATTATTCAACAGAAACAATTCAAGCCAGAAGGGAATGGCAAAAAGTATTTCAAGTCATGGTAAACAAAGGCCTGCAACCAAGAATACTCTACCCAGCAAGGCTCTCATTCAAAATAGAAGGAGAAATAAGGAGCTTCCCAGACAAAAAAAGACTGAAAGAACACATCTCTACCAAACCAGCATTGCAAGAAATGCTAAAGGGTCTGCTCTAAAAATAAGGAAACAAATAAAATGAAGAAACAGAGAAAGCCAAAGAGGAATACACACACATAGGGAGAAAATGGCAATGAATAAGTATCAATCAATAATCACCTTAAATGTAAATGGATTAAATGCACCAATCAAAAGACATAGGGTAGCCCAATGGATAAGACAACATGACCCACATATATGCTGTCTTCAAGAGACCCACCTCAGAACAAAAGATCGACACAGATTGAGAGTGAAGGGATGGAAAACTATATATCAAG
>PVIW01012045.1:15239-34284 GCA_004026585.1 Noctilio leporinus | reverse complement strand
TAACAAGCAGAACAGAACCAAGTATATGAATACAAGGAATAGGCCTTCAGTGGTCAGGGGAAAAGGGGTTGAGGGGAGGGTGGAGGGGGCGGCAGAGGCAAGAAAGGGGAGCAGCTTAGACAAGAACCTAGTATAAAGGAACCATGGACATGGACAACAGGGGAGATTGACTTTGGGGGAATGGGTGGGTGGGGAGGGGGACAGAGGGGAGAAAAAAGAGGATGGATGTAATACAACAACAATAAAATTTTTAAAAATTTAAATTAATACATGTACATTGTACATGTATTCAAAAGTACAAACCTTCCTTTCATCCCTGCTCCCTAGTTCCCCAGAAGCAATCAATGTTATTATTTTGTAAATCATCCTAGAGAATATTCATTTAAGTGATAATATTGCATTAAAGTGCAAATGGTAGCAGATCATACACACTACCTTGCCTTTTTTCATTTAACATCTTAGAAACTGCTCCATGTTAGTACCTGTAGAGCTTCTTTCTCTTTAATGGCTGGAGAAAAATCCCATAGTTGTAGGAAAGTCCCATAATTTAGCTACTCCTCTACTGATGAACACTTATTTCCAATCTTTTGCTCTATTAAGTATTGTTACAATGAATAATTTAACACATGTTAACACATATGCAGGTATTTTTTAAGAAAAACTCCTGAAAGTAGAATTTTAAAGTTTGATAGATACTTTTCACCCTTACAAGCAGTTGTACATGTGTACACTCTTTCAGCAATGCAGGAAATCATTGCCAACACAGCAAGCCAGCAGACTTTTGATCTTTGCTGATCTGTTTAAGTATCTTAATATAGTTTTCTTTTGCATTTCTTTCATTATGAAAAACATTTAGCATTATTTCATATATTTAAGATTAACACATATTGTCATCTATGTGATCACTCTGTTCATCTCTTCTATTGGGTTGTTAAGCATTTTCTTGTTGATTTGTAGGCATCATTTATATATTAGGAAATTAGTTTATGGGCTGTAAGTTGTAAATACTTTCCCTATTAATTTGTTGCCTGCCTTTATTAGTTATGATGGTTTTTGTGGCTACACAAAATTATGTGTGCTTGTGTGTGTGTGTGTATGTGTGTGTGTGTGTGTGTGTGTATAATTTGAATATATATTTATTAAATTTTATTATATTTCCTTGTTTGGTTTTACATTTAAAAAAAATCTTATTTAGAGTATTTTTTACTAATATTCCAGTATTAGAAAGAAATCTCCCATATGGTCTTAGAGTGCTTTTATGATTTGTTTTGACACTTAAATTCTTGATCCATGCATCTTTCATCCATATTATATTGTAAAGTGTGGAAGAAAGAGATAACATTTTTCCTAGACAAATGTCCTATTATTCTTTAAAAATTATTGAACACTCTTATCTTTTTCCCATTGATATAAAATGCCAACTTTAGGGAATTTCTTTAGATATTTTTCCTCTTATGCTATTATAGTTGTCCCATTTTTTACTCCTTTGATCCCCTCCACCCAGCTCCCCCCATACACACATGTCCCACAGGCAATCCCCACACAGTTGTTCATGTCTATGGTTCATGCGTATATGTTCTTTGGCTAATCCCTTCAGCTACTTTTGACCAGTCCCCCACCTTCCTCTTCCCCTCTTACTAGTGTCAGTCTGTTCTATGTTTATATGTCTCTGATTCTGTTTTGCTCATTAGTTTATTTTGTTAATTAGATTCCACATATATGTGAGATGATATGTTATTTGTTTTTCACTGACTGGCTTATTTCACTTGGCCTAATACTCTCCAGGTCCATGTAGTAAAACTGGATGTCCACAAATGAAAGTCAACCTCAAGAATGCTGTTTTAAAAAGTTGAACTCATAGAAACAAGAGTAGGAAAGTGGTTGACCAGAAGCTGGTGGTAGGAGTAGGGTGTTTCAAGTGGGGAGATGTTGGTCAATGTGTACAAATCTTAAGGTGAATAAATTTTGGGGTTTTAATGTGCAGTATGGTGACTATAACTAATAATACTGTATAGTATACTTAAAAGTTGCTAAGAGAGTAGATCTTAAACATTTCTACGACAAAAAAGGTAACTATGTGAAATGATGGATGTGTTAATTAACCTCATTGTGGTAATCATTTCACAAAATATATGTATATCATTTATCATGTTGTACACTTTAAAAATATATGTATCTCTGGAGCCCAGCTCCAGCCAGGTTTACTTTGAATTCAGTAAGACCAAGAAACAACATTAAAATGCTGGAGAGGGAATATTATATACTAATTTAATCTAACAGCAGCAGGTGAGAATAGGAATCAAATCTGCCTTTCAATTTTCACAGAGGCAAGCGAGAACAGGGGTCAAAGAATCATCCACTTTTATTATCATGGCAGCAGGAGAGGAACCAACATAATCTGCATCGCCTGAACAGCAGGGTCTCATATATATACATAACGTTAACAAAAGTGGCATGCAGACAACCTGAGCTGTTGTAATATTTATGCAGAAGAAATTCTCTTATATAAGGGTGACCTAGGAAAATAAAAATACATGTGTATGGAGGTGGGGATCCTGGATACAGTCACCTTGACATGACAATATACAATTTTATTTGTCAATTATACTTCAATAATACTAAAAAGAATGCTTCCTCCCCCCCCCCAAAGTAAACATTGGCTGAGATGTCACAGGTAAGTTTTGAGATAGTACAGCTGTCAAGAACACAATATCTGAAACCTGAAATGCCTGAGCTTGAATGCCAGCTCCATTAGTTACTTACTGTGAGAGTTTGACAGTTTACTTCATCTCTATGAATGAATCCTAGTCCTTTTGTCTCAAATAAAGACAAAAGAAGTACTTACCTTATAGGTTATTTTTGTGTATAAATGAAACCATCTATATTACACAGCAAAGCTGGCCATGGTAAACACTGTTAATAACATGGGCTATTATTATTACCTTTGGAGAGGGTTTCACAATATGCACTAACCAGTAGTTTTTCCTCTTCAGGGTCCTCTGGTAATGATAATTCCCTAGCCTGTTGCCAACAATATTGGAATTCCTTAATGGTAGGAATTCTGTGGATATATTAGCTGAACTAATAATGGTAATAATAATAAGCACTAATAACAATAAAAACAGTTCCTAACAAGAACCTATCCTTGTTCATAGGATTTTTCTTTCAGCAGGGTTCCCTTCAAACTGGGAACACTTGCAGTGGGAGTCATGATTTTCCTACTTCTTGAAAAACTCTGTGCACCTGTGAGGATGAGTCTCCATATGTTATCTTCTGTTTAACCTCAGACAATTCCACTGAAATAGACAAAGAAGGAGAGTTTGAGGCAAAAAATTATGCCAGGTCAGAGCCTGGGATATGAGAAAGGAGTTTGAGGACCATACCCAATGCTGTGAATTCCTAAGCCGATGAAGTAAGTGATAAAAATATGGAGTGTATACCAGAAGACCTCAAAATAACTCCTCTGGATAAACTTCATAGGTGAAGTCACCATCAGAACCAGAATTATTGTAATGATCACTCCTGTGAAACCAGGAATGCTAGTGAATATCACATATATCACTGTCTATGAAAGGAGAAATGTCAGTCTGACATAATATCTACCAACGATACCATGCTTTTCCTGTTCATGATCATAACCCAGATGTTTTGCCATTGAGTCAGCTCACCATGTTTGGGGACTGGATGGGATTTAGCCAAAAGTCCCCATCTTTCTTTAATGAGATAGGCTGGAGAGAACAGAAGCAAGGGATCCATCTGTGGCCTATCAGCTTCTGCTGTATCATTCAAAGTCAAACAGGAATGCAGTGATGTGAATGGCTAAAGGAAAGATAAAAAGAATTGTGAGAGGTGTCTCAGGAGAATCATGGCAGGCTTGCCCCACTAGAAAACGAGAATCCTAGATATAGTGTGTACCAGAATTCCAGGTCCATAGAAGGTGACCAATAAGCCTTGATTATAGAGAGACTCAAGATCTTTTTTTATACTCATTCTTTTCCCAAAGATATAGAATGTGAGTTCCATGAAAATAGGCTTAGAACAGTGCCTGGCAAATAGTGCCAGGTGTAAAATAAATATTTGTTGAATGTCTATATGCATGGGTGGATGATACTAGACTGAATGCCCAGAAGCCTACAGTTTCATGATTTGCCTCAGTTACCTGTGTATAGGTAGATCATAATGTTACTGAACAGCAATTGGAGTCTAGATGCCCACCACCACCCTCTAGGCAAAATTCCAGAGGCAAGGTTTGGTGACAAAGGAAAAGAGCCTTTATTATAAAGCAGTTACATAAGCCTATCAAGTCACTGTTTTAGTCACTTATGCCTATCAATTAAGGCTAAACTCTAACACCTGAATTCTGCTAGCATTCTGTTCGTTTTTGTAGGGTTAGTTTACAAACTAAAACAATAATACACAAAAGCTACACAATTCCAGAAGAATGGCAGGCTTCCGTCTCAGGGCCTGTTCCCTCTAGAACACCCCCCCAAAATAAACCTGTCACCATCTGCCAGGCCAGCCCGATCCTAGGCTGTGCCCGGAGTTCCTTCCCATCCAAAATACTGTCCATTGGAAATTTCAGGCAGCTGCAGCACCATCATCCAGGCATCCTTGAGGAAGAACCAGAAAGCCAGAGAGCCAGCCGAAGAGCCTGAGAGTCCAAGCCAGACAGAAAGCCTGAGAGGGGAAGCCAGCTCAGGAGCCAGTAAAGCTTGTGAGCCAAAGAGTCAGCCCTCTATTTATTTCCATTGGCTCTGGAGGCATCAGCTTCTCAGCCAATCCCATCTTAGACTGCTTTCCATTGCCTTGGCAAACTCCTCCTACAGACCCTCTCCAGTGATCTTAATCAGATTTCTCTGTATCAATAAATGCCACCAGTTTATGGAAGGTGAGGTCGTGACTCAGTTGCTTTCTCAGGGTGCAACTGCAAAACTACAACTTTAAAGTGATCAAATTCAGGGGTCTCTCAGCAAGCTCTATGAAATTCACCAACATGTCTTAGACAGAGCATACCAATCCCCAGCCACCCTTGCCCACCCTGTTGGATAGCAAAGGAGACCTTGGACTTCCCATCCTTACTACCTTGGTGTTGGGCTGTCAGAGGAGTCCAGGGTCTCTTATCTGTTTTTTTTTTTTTTTTTTTTTTCATCTTTATTTACAAACTACAAATGATACATACTTCAGAGTGGTGAAAATTAAAAGTTATATTTTTACACCATAGTCATTTCTCATCCTATTTCTCATCTTTTCCCAAGAAACCCTGCAATGTGTCTGCTTTTCTTTCTATAGGTTTAGTTTAATTGAATGTACTTTATAAACTGACACTTAGGTGAATGCCCCAAAAGTAATACAACATGTACTGCTATTCAGAAAAAATTAATGTCCTTTGACATTTTAATTCACTTTAGTTCCATTTCAGATGTTATAAATCACCTCCTTTAATGTGAAAGTTGTCCTGTGAGTGGTTGGTACTCACTGAGCAGGTGCCCCTGAGGAAGAACAGCAGATTTTGACACATAAGAATAAGAGTCAGCATACTCTTACTCATACTCTTATTCTAATAGCATACTCTGTTAGAATTCAGGCAGCAAGCAGAAGCTCAGGCCCAGACCAATGCTGACTAGAGCAGAGAAGAGAAGACACTAGCATTTGCTTCATCTCAACATTTAGCAGGGGAGCATGATTCCAGTCCACTTGTCTGAAACCTGGAAATAGGCAGGCTGCAGTAATAGCCCCTCTTTGTCAGTAGTAGCTAGAACTCAAGCCAGGCTCTCTGCAAATGACTGAAAATTCCCTAAACTTAATACTGAATTAAGAAATTCTTGTGAAAGTGATTTGGAAATGTTTGACTATACATTTACCAATATGAGAAAGAACAGGTTTTAAGGATTCATGTTAATAAACAAATTTTATTGATAAAATACTTTGCGACGAGTAGTTTTGCATAATGCACTTACTATTTGTCATTGTAAAACAATATTGAGAACTATATATATTTACTAGCACTTTAAATAAAGTTTATATATTTAGAGGTATAATAACAGATGGTGACCTTTTTTCTCTTTTTGTGTTTTCTAATGTAATAATTATAAGTATATAATAATCATGTAATAAATAATTAAAATGTAACATCTTAAATTTAAGATATCTTTTTTAAAAGATTTTATTTATTATTTTTAGAGAGGGGAAGGGAGAGAAGCGGAGAGAGAGAGAAAGAGAGAGAGAGAGAGAGAGAGAGAGAGAGAGATCAATGTATGGTTGCCTTTCACCTGCCTCCAGCTACAGACCTAGCTGCAGACCTGGCTTGCAACCTGGTTATGTGCCCTGGCTGGGGAATCAAACCAGTAACATTTGGGTTCGCGTGCCAGCACTTTATCCACTGTGCCACCAGCCAGGTAAGATATCTTTAATAATTGAATAAAGTCTAGGCAAGACTAGTGAGCCTCTGAAAGCAAAAATGTTAAACTTACAGAATTTCAAATTTGTTTCTTTGGGAGGGACAATGGGCATCAAAATCAATTTGATGCATCAATGGGAAAGGATACAAGGAATCAGTGCTTCAAACAAGTATTTAGCCCAGAAAGAGAGTTGATTGGACATACACTGGAAAGAATAGTGGTCAGGGGGAAAGGGGGTTGGGGGTAGGAGGGAGGCAGAGGCAAGGAAGGGGAGCAGCTTAGACAAGAACCTAGTATAAAGGAACCATGGACATGGACAGCAGGTGGGATTGACTTTGGGGGAATGGGTGGGTGGGGAGGGGGATAGAGGGGAGCAAAAAGGGGATGGATGTAATATAACAACAATAAAATTTTTTAAAAAAATAATATGCTCAACTCCATGATAGCTAAATCCAACTTCTCTCCGCAACTGTGTACAACTGGTCTCTGAGTCAGCTCCATGTACTTGAAACTACAGGTTATGGAGTGTGACAATCTCACAGTAGCCAGGCAATTCTTGTTGCACTTCAGCTGACTTGCTGGCTTTATATGTGTGCCCATCTATAACTTACTAAATGACAGAATATGGGTTAGCATTAACAATTACTCTGCCTTTATTTCCAGTAATCTTTTTGGCACAACAATTATTTCTCCACACTACCTAACCCAAAGCAACATGACATCAGTTTGATAAGCTAGGACAAGATCTGCCTCATATCCATAATGGCTTACAATGTCAGGCAGTGCAGTGAATAAGAGCTACCCTACTGTTTTCCATTTCTGGCTCTTCCACATGACCTGTGTTTCTCCCTCTGCTGAGTCACACTCCAACTGTTTTTGGTAGAGACAGCCTGTTCCAATCCTGAGGAAATTTCCTCTGCTCATCTCAAAGATCTTGCATTTCCACATTGATTCCTGTGACTTGTTTCTTAAGGCTAAAACTGGCAAGGGAATTGAAAATATAGGGCTACAATTCACAGCTCCATATTCTATGCAGGCCATTTGTATCGGATGAATTGTTTTTAGAACAAATCATTTTCTTCTACTGCAGGAGACTGAGATATCCCCAATTATATTCACTTTTCAACATCAACACTGATATTTAAATTCAACTGTTGTTGTCATTAATGCCCAATTGACTATGGATTTAAATCTCCATTCTCTACTATTTGCTCTACTTCATACTAAATCAAATAACTCTGCATTTTCCTACAGGCAGCACAAATTTAAGACATACCCCACAAAATGATTAAATACGTGATGGCACATCATACTATAGAGTGCTATGTTCTTAAAAGGATGAGAGCTATGTGCAGTAATGCAGGGGTAGTAAATGTTTAATAATCAGCTTTCAGGGGAAGACAGGGGTCTTTATTTATAGCATTTGCCAATTCACATGATGTAAATATTCCCACCATGGCAGATTTCAAGATACCAACAGATTTCAAGATGTTCATTGAACATCACTAAATGCAGAATTGCATTTAGTATATAAGAAATGCATACAACTTGCTACTACAAGCTGGTATAAGCTAGTTCTAGCACATCACTGGCCACATACCCACATAGGAATATATCTGAGATACACTGTGTGGGAAGAAATTTCCAGCAAATATCTCCATGATCTTTTCTTATTTTTGGTTCAAATTTTTAAAAATGATGTGTCCTTCTGAATGTATGTATCAAAAGTCATAGAACAGTACACCAAAAAGAGAAAATTTTACCATATACAGAAAAAGTGAATAAGAATAGTACTTACCTCAAAAACAAAACAAAACCCATATGTCTGATGCACTTGTGAACATGTCAGGGTATCCATACACACACACACACACACACACACACACACACACAACTATTAATAATGGTTATCTTTGGGACATGGGGTGGAAGGATAATTTTCATACTTTACATACACACATCTATGTCATTTGCTCTCATCAAATGCAGCATTATTTACAATTAATTTTTTAACAGAGAAGACCTTTAAAGTGAAATGTCCACAGGAAATCAGCGTGATTCATTTTTCTGCCCCTGACTTTAGATCATAAAGCAATTCAGTTCTCAACAACTAGTCACATATATTACATCATACTTTTAATGAAAAGCTATTTTTAAAACAAATTGACACCTCAGAGTTATAGCTTCCAAAGAAAGATAATGAACCAACATTTTAAATGAAAACAGCATGAACAGAACATTCAGATTAGAGCTCAAGATGGATCCTTTGATTATGGAGAGAAAAGAAGGATTTTTAAACCAGACAAGCTGTCTTTAAACATCAACATTGGGTCTTTGTGGAAAGTTGATGGAAAAAGGTACTGTCAAGATGAAAGTGATTTAACCAAATCCCTTACTTGTTCTTACGGAATAACTGACTAGAGTTAGCAGTCATATTTGCTTCTCTAATCAGGAAGTGGCCAAATTGATGAGCCTGGGAGAGAACCATGCTCACATCCATGCTTCCCTCAAATTTCCACACCAATGTGCCCTACCCACCCTTCCTTTCCTATTCTTTTTTATTATTATTAAATTACTAGGGTAACATTACATAAATTTCAAGTATACAACTTTTTAAAATAACATCTATATACTCTATTGTGTTCTCATCATTCAAAGTTAGTCTTCTTGAGTCACCATGTATTTTACCCCTTTTATCCTCTTCATCCTCCCCCACTGTTCTTCCCTTCTGGTAACCACCATTCTGTTGTCTACATCTATGAGTTTGTTTGTTTGTTTGGTTTGGTTATTGTTTTATATCCCACATATGAGTGAAATCAGACAGTTCTTGACATTTTCTGTCTGACTTATTTCACTTACTATAATACTCTCAGGATCCTCCCATGTGGTCACAGATAGCAGTACTTCATCTTTTTATGGCTGAATAATATCCTCCTGTATATATGAACCACATCTTCTATTCCTAATCCCTCCCTTCCCCAGCCTTCTCCATCCCATTACTCTGACATGACCCTACCTTTCTGCAGGCCTTGCGTTCTGAAGCACCACCCAACCCCACATTCCTCCCTAAGTATTTCTGTTTGATGGAAGTTATTTTTTTCTGTGAGTTCATCCACAGCAGTGATTTTAACCAAAATTCTTAAAATCATAAGCAGGAACCAATAAGACAAATAAAGGCTGCTTTGGTTGAGGTAGGTGCAGAGGCAGAAACCCTACTCAGCCTTCCCCGCACATCCTGTAAAAGCATCTGAGTTTCTGTGGAAACCAGTTTGAAAATTGCTGCTCAGTTTTATTGCATGTTTTCATTAATGGGTCTGGGTAGTGTGCCCTAGCTAGGGCTGTGAGATTTAGTGAACAAAAAATACAGGACACCCAGATAAATACGAATATCAAATTTTAACAAAGGAATGCAGGAATTACCCCAATTTTTGAAAGTTAGCCTTTTGCCACTTAGCTTTACAAAGGACCAACATTAGTACATTTTCTACTAACTGAAGAAATCAAAGGGGATTCATTTTTACAGATAAAAAATGACATTAAGAGAGAAAATAGCTTTCAGCATTTGTTTTGCAGCCAGCTATTACAGAGGCAATGCATACCCTGAGCACTGTGAGTAGCCTTACCAAGTCCCTTGGCCAGAAACCAGCATCAAGCCGCCATAGCTTTGAACTATGTTTGTGAGCATTTGTGCCTTATCTTGATTCATTGTGTGCATCTGTTAGCAAGGTGTGTCCTAAAGTATCAGAGCTGATAAGAGTATTACATACTCTTATGTATAAGCATATTTTATATAATTTGGTAGGTTATTTAGGGGGTCAAAAAGTTTTCCATACAAATTAATGGTAACAGCTTCTTTGTTTTATGCCATTTTGACTTATAAAAGATTTCATAGGAATCCTTTACTTTCAGATCATGGGGGGGAAACCTGTAAAATTTTTTTTTTTAGTGCAGCAGGTCTTAGAATAAAGTTGTTTATTTAAAGTCATTTTGTTATCATGTTGATGTCATGCTGGCTTTACTAATTAACTTCTTCCTGCATTCTTTGTTTAAGAGACTTTTTCAGAGAAGAGTATCTTCTAGAGATACTTTGACTCTACTGGAGAAAGAAATGAAAACACAGATACCTCAAGATTCAGAGGATAGAAGAGAGAAACTCATTGAAAGGGAGTAGAAAGATTTCAAGATCTTAAAGGGACACAGACACAAGGAGTTCTGTGTCACCCAATAAACAATTATAAGTAAGGTGAATGATAAAATAAACTGACATCTGAGTGGAAAGAATTCCATTTCCCAACTTGACTATCATCATTTTCACCACTATAAATGGAAAAGAAAGCAGAGTAGAAGATGTAACAAGAAAAAGGAATAAAAATATATTTTGTCGTTGTTGTTTTTAAAAAGATTTTATTTATTATTTCCAGAGAGAGGGGAAGGGAGAAAGGCAGGGAGGGAGAGAAACATCAATGTATGGTTCCTTATCACCTGCCTCCAGCTATAGACCTGACTGGAGACCTGGCTAGCGACCTGGTTATGTTCTCTGACTGGGAATTGAACCAGCAACTTTTGGGTTTGCAGGCCAGCACTATCCACTGAGTCACCAGCCAGGGCCAAATATTTGTTTTTTAATTAATTATTTTTTATTGTTGACACCACTACAGATATCCTTCATTTTGCTCCCTCTTTGTCCCCTCCACTTAAGCCCTGCCCCCTCCCTGGCCTTCAACACCACTTCTTTCTCTGTCCATGAGCCATGCATATATGCATGTATGTTCTTTGGTTAATTTCTTCCAGTCAAAAATATTTTTGAGTAGTTTGCTTTTTCATTGAAAAAATAGGAGAATATGTTAGAGACATCAAGAAGTCTGACCCTGCTAGCAGGGGGATGGAAATTCAAAGCTAGAAAGTTAAATGTGACTCACCACCATGAGCAATCAACTCTCCAAGCAAAAACAAGACAGATATCCACAGAGAAGAGGATTGTAGAGCTAGAAAAATAGCCTTATATTTGTATCTAATCCAATCACTTCATTAACACCTCCCCACACATACACACACCCACACACACATGACCTGAATTCTAAAGAAGATACATAATTTTATCAAGGTCACTCAGTTAATAGTAGAACTGAAACAAATTACCAATTGTGCTATTTTTTAAACTAATGCAAAAGGAATTAAACATAGGGCATTGAAACATTGAAAATATGTCACAGTATAACCTGCCAAAATAAACACTTGGCCTTTCATTAAATGCAGAACAAGCACCCTTTCAGTGGAAAGTGGTTGCTTTCCATACCATTTTTCCTAGAGTACCTGGCAGTCCTAGGGGGCCCAAATGAAAAACAGGAAGAAAGACAAAACCCTAAAAGAAACAATGGCATGAAGATCGAGGAAAGTGAGAAAGTACACAGGGAGTCATAGGTTTGGAGGTGGCTCAGAAATAAAAGGATAAGAGTTGGTAAAGGAATGTGTGTGTGTGTGTGTGTGTGTGTGTGTGTGTGTGTGTGTGCACATGCATGCACACTCACATGCATACTCTTGCAGGAGTTCTGGCCTGAACACTGGGAGCCAGCAATGAGTGATGGTTCTGCAATCAATTCAGTTTGTGATATCTGGGTCTTATTTTCCCTTATAAAATCAACAAGTAGATATATATCTGCACTATCCAATGCCATTGTCACTACCCACATGTGGCTGCTAAGCACTTGAAATGTGGCTCATCCTGTCTGAGATATAACTGTAAAATACTGAACAGATTTCAAAGACTTAGTAAAAATAGAATATGAATTATATTTAATATATTTATAAAATATTTTCAACATTGATTACATGTTGAAAGAGTAATTTTTATATATTGAATTAAATACATTACTAGAAATTAATCTCACCTATTTCTTACCTTTTCAATGTATTAGGAAATTTAAAAACCACAAAATGTGGCTCATATTATATTTCTAGTTGATAGTGCTGCACCAGATACCTTTAAGATAATCTCTAACTCCAAAGTTCAATCATATTATGAAATCTTGATGTAATCTATACAGGAAGAATAAAGAAAAAAGAATGATCCCTGGCAGTAGTGAGGAATGAGATGGGGGTGGGGGTGAAGGGAAGGATACAAAGGAGGAAAAACTGATACAACTGTAAAAGCATAAACAATAAAAAATGTTAACTTTCAAAAAGAGAAGTGAGATGGAAGAGAAAAAGAACAAAAAATGAAAACATTGAACTTTGAAATTCTTGTGGCTTGAGAGCATATTATTTGCCTGTTTGCCAGTCAATTTCTAGAATTGGATTTTTTCTTCCTCTAGTGTTGAAATATATTATACACAAAAGAACATATAAAACATATATCTGTACATTGGAGTTGGAATTTCTAAGTGATAACTGGCCTTGAAGAGCTCAACATTGCCTCAGAATCTTTCCCTTTCATATAGTTTTACAAATGTGAACAAACACAATGCCCCCTTACTTTTTCAATTTAATTTTATTGTTGTTCTATTATATTTATCCATTTTCCCACCACTGCTCTCCCCTGCCCTATCCTCCTTATCCGCCCTCCCACAGTCAATTGCACATGTTGTCCATGTCCATGGGTCATCCATTCTAGTTCCTTGACTAAATTGTCCCCCTTTTTGCCACTTTCTCCCTCTCCCCATTCCCTTTGTACATTGAAAGTCAGTTCCTTGTTTCCATACCTCTGGTTTTATTCTACATGTTTATTTTGTTGATTAGTCTCCTATATTAGGTAAGATCATATGATATTTGTCTTTCACGGCCTGGCTATTTCACTAAGCATAATACTCTCTATCTCCAGTTCCACTCATGTTGTAGCAAAAGGTAGGAGTTTCTTCTTTCCTTCTGCTGTATTGTATTCAATGTGTAAATATACCAAAATTTTTGATCCATTCATCCACTGAAGGGCACTTAGGCTGTTTGCAGCACTTGACTATTGTAATAGCTCTGCTATGAACTTAGGAGTCATAGGTTCTTCTGAATTGGTGTTTCAGGGTTCTTCATGTATAATCCTAGCAGTGGAAATGCTGGGTCCTAAGGCAGTTCCATTTTTAGTTTTATGAGGAAATTCCATACTGTTTTCCATAGTGGCTGCACTAGTCTGCATTCTCACCAAAAAATGCACAAATGTTCCATTTCTCCACACCCTTGACAGCACTTTTTGTTTGTTGATTTGTTAATGATGGCCATTCTGACAGGTGTGAGGTAGTATCTCATTGTGGTTTTAATTTGCATCTCTCTGATGGCTAGTGATGTTAAACAGTCTTTCATACGCCTATGGGCCCTTTGTATGTCCTCCTCAGAGAAGTGTTTGTTCACGTCCTTTGCCCATTTTTTAATTGGGATGTCTTTATTCCTGGTGTTGAGTCATATATGTTCTTTATGTAGATTGGAGATCAAACCTTTGTCTGAGGTATCAAGGACAAATATGTTTTCCCATACATTAGGTTCCCTTTTAATTTTGCTGATCTTTTCTTTAGCTGAGCAGAAACTTTTCAATTTGATGTAGTCCTAATTGTTTATTTGTTGCTTTATTTCCTTTGCCCTTGGAGAACTATCAGTGAAAATGTTGCTGCATAAGGTATTTGAAATTTTTCTGCCTATGTTTTCCTCTAGGACATTTATGGTGGCACAGCTTATGTTTAAGTCCTTTATCCATCTTAAGTTTATTCTGGTGTATGGGGTAAGTTGGTGGTCTAGTTTTATTTTTTTTGCATGTCCCTGTCCAGTTCTCCCAACACCACTTGTTGAAGAGGTTATTTTCACTCCATTTTATACTCCTTCCCCCTTTGTCAAATATTAATTTACCATAAAGTCCTTCATTTATTATTTCTGGGCTGTCTATTCTGTTCCATTGATCTATGAGTCAGTGGCTTTGTAGAATAGTTTGATATCTGGTATTGTGATTCCTCCAACTTTGTTCTTTCTCAACATTGTTATGACTATTTGTGGTCATTTTTGTATTCATATAAAATTTTGAATTATTGTTTCTGGACCTGTGAAATATGTCATTGGTATTTTAATTGGGATTGCATTGAATCTATTGATTGTGTTGGGTAGTATGGACATTTTAATGATGTTAATTCTTCCCAACCATGAACATTGTATATGCTTCCATTTATTTGTATCTTCCTTAATTTCTTTCTTCAATGTTCTGTAGTTTTCTGAGTACAGGTTTTCCCTCCTTGGTTAAGTTTATTCCTAAGTACTTTATTTTTCTTGTTGCTATAGTAAATGGGATTTGTTTTCTAGTTTCTATCTCTGATGTTTTATTGTTGGTATATAAAAATGCTTTTGATTTCTGGATATTGACTTTATATCCAGCTATTTTGCCAAATTTGTTTATTACATTGAGTAGTTTTTTAGTTGAGTCTATTGGATTTTCTATGTACACTATCATATCATCTGCAAATAATGACAATTTTACTTCTTCCTTTACATTTTAGATGCTTTTGATTTCTTTTTCTTATCTGATCACTATGGCTAGAACTTCTAAAATGATGATGAATAGAAGTGGAGAGAGTGTACACCCTTGTCTTGTTCCTGATCTTAGGGCAAAACCTTTAGTTTTTTTCCCATTGAATATGGTGTTGGCTACAGGTTTCTCACATATGGCCTTTATTATGTTGAGGTATGCTCCCTCTATTTCTATGTTACTGAGCATTTTTATCATAAATGGGTGCTGTACTCTATCAAATACTTTTTCAGCATCTATTTATATGATTGTATGGTTTTTGTCTTTCGTTTTGTTTATGTGATGCATTAGTATATTGATTTGTGAATGTTGTATCATCACTGGGATGAATCCTGCTTGATCATGGTGTATAATCTTTTCAAAGTATTGCTGGTTTGGTTTGCCAATATTTTATTCAGAATTTTAGCATCTATGTTCATGAGAGATATTGCCCTCTAGTTTTCTTTCTTTCTTGTACCTTGACCTAGTTTTGGGATTAAAATAATACTGGCCTCAGAGAAATAGTTTGGGAGTCTTCCCTCTCCTTGGATTTTTTGGAATAGGTTGAGAAGGACAGGAGTTAGTTCTTCCCTAAATGTTTAGTAAAAGTCACCTGTGAAGCCATCTAGTCTAGGGTTGGTGTGCAGTAGGAGTTTTTTGAATACTGCTTCAATGTCACTAGTTGTTATTGGTCTATTCAGCCTTTCTGCTTCTTCTTGATTCAGTTTTGGTAGATTACACATTTCCAGAAATTTTTCCATTTTACCCAGGTTGTAAACTTTCTTGCACTGTAGTTATTTGTAATAATTTCTTACAATTCTTTGTATTTCTGTGATTGGATGCAATTTGCCCTCTTTCCTTTCTCATTTTATATTGATTTTTTTCTTTTCTTTTTCTTTCTTTCTTTCTTTCTTTCTTTCTTTCTTTCTTTCTTTTTTTTTGCTAAATCCAGTTAAAGGTTTGTTGATTTTATTTATTTTTTCAAAGAACTAGCTCTTGGATTTATTGATTATTTGAATTGTAGTTTTAGTCCCTATATAATTTAATTAATTCTGCTCTGATCTTGATTATTTCCATCCTTGTACTTGCTCTGGGTTTTGTTTGCTGTTGCTCCTCTAGTTCTTATAGCTTTATGGTTAGGTTATTTGTATGAATTTGTTCTAACCTTTTTAGATAGGCCTGTATTGCTATGAACTCCCCTGTCAGGACTGCCTTCAGTGTGTCCCATAGGTTTTGGGCTGCTGTGTATTCATTTTCATTTGTTTACAGAAACTTTTTTATTTCTTCTTTGATCTTATTGTTAACCATTGATTACTCAATAGCATGTTATTCAGTCTCCATGAATTAGAATGTTTTGGGTTTTATCCTTGAGCTTGGGTTACAGTTTTAAGCCATTCTGAGCTGAAGAGATGCTTGGTATAATTTAAATTTTCCTGAACTTGTGGAAGGTTATCATGTGTTCTACCATGTGGCCTGTCTTTGAGAATGTTCCATCAGCATTTGAAAAGTAATGTATTTTGCTTCTTTGGGGTGAAAAGTTCCGTATACAGGTTGTGTGTGATAAATTGGCAAAATTTTAGTAAAATAACATACCACAAAAGTGTTATATTTTGAAATAAATTGATTCTTATGTGTAAATACATAAACATAGTCATCATTTAAAAAATTGTTCAAGGGGGAGAAAGATGGCAACAGAGTAGAGGGCAGTGCTAACAGAGTTCTCAAATGCCAGAGCTAGAGGATAAGCTAGGGAGCACAAGACATCTGCAGGTCCCTGTAAATTGGAGCGGTAAGCATCTGGACTCAGGGGTGCATAGCCCAGAGGCTGCAGAGACCCATAGGAAAGCAGGTAAGACAGTTCTGACCCAGCCAGCCAGCAGGACAGGGTCAGCTCTGGAGGGGCAGCTCTGACTAAAGACAGCTTCAGGCTCCCCTGTGACTAGAAATCTGAGCAGTGAAGTGTAGACAGTGAGCGCAAACTCGGGGAGACTGAGTAATTGAACTCCTGCAGGGTAGGGACTGTGTGAGAGGTATGCTCAGGAGGCTGAGAGAGAAGAAGTGCCTCCAGGGGCCAGAGGCAGGGGAGGAGAGACCAGCAGGGAGCAGAAGCCAGGGAGCGGGGAAGTGCACTGGCTGGTATGGCTTGAGGGCCAAAAACTGTGCTGCTGTGCCACCTAGGGAGAGGGCAGCTCAGAGCCTCAGCATGAAGGAAGGCCCAAGCCCAAGCATCCACATTGTCACACAGGCTCCCACAGAAACAACAGCTTGAAGTTGCGCAAGACAGGAACTTGCTGCAGGAGCAACAAGTGCACCCATTGCAGAGGGCAAAAACCTCCTCAAGAACTGAAGGGGGAGGGGTAGCCACCACCAGCACACAAACAGTGCTGGGGGCTCCACCATAGAACCAGGTGTCCTCTGCAAGCAGAAACCTCCTCCAGGAGCAGGATGAGGAGGAGTAGCCATCAACACCACAAATAGCACCCTAATGTTCTCCACACAGAACCAGCACTCAAAGGGTGAGCTCCAAAACACCAGCAGTGCTGAAACCCAGCTAGGCTACTGGAGGCTCAGCCTATGGGGAGGTTTGGCACTCAGAACCAGCCCTGACTGTGACAGTGATAGGCCCTCCCATTCCAAGACCCTGCAGCCTGACTGCAAACTGCAGAGATTTGATCAAGGAAAAGAGGCAGACTCAGGAAATGGATTGCTTGCTGCTAATCTCAAACACCTGACTTACATCAAGAACTACATGGACTATTAATCCCTAACATAACCTTTTTAAAAGTCACTTCCAACTCTCACAATTAGTGCATTTTAAGTAAACAGTGTCTATATCATAGTGTATCCCAAATCCCGTATTCTTACCCCTCCCTTCTCTCAATTTGTTCAACTACCCAAGATCCTCTCCCTACTCTGGTTTTAAAGTCTACTTGCTCTCTGGCTACAACTCATTCCCAGACCTCAATATAAGTATTCCTCCCCTCCCCAGCCCCTTAAAACTTTTTTTGTGGGTGCACTACTAGAGGCACTACTAGAGGCAGTTATATATATATAACTGATCATTTGCACTTGAGGTGTTCTGATTTTCCTCCTCCCCATTTCTATATAAGAGGTAAAGCTGGCTTTTTCCTCGCATCCCCACTATCTTTGCTGTCCCTTTGCACCCTTCAAAGTGATCTATACTTTAGTCAACTTAATAATTTTTCCCCTCTTATAACAGCCTTATCATACCTACATCCTTATTAAGACTGCTTCATTTGCAGCTGAGGATATTATTAAGGGTAGGGGTTACCTTGAAAAGAATGGGTGCTTTAGCTAGGTTCATATGCAGTCAAAAGGGGAATTAAAGGAGTAAGATATTTTTGAAGGTGAGGTTCTTTTGCCTGGACTGGTGGTTCTATTTCAGGAGCAGCCCAATAACAGTATATGAAACAGTATATGAGATGTGATAGAAGGAGTATCTTTCAACCAACCAACTGGAGTGAAACGAGCAACAAATAAAACAAATCCAAAATACAACCAGACAGCCCATATTAATGACATAAATGGTGCCCCAAGAGCAACAAATTGAGGAAATCTAGGAGATTACACCACTGAACCCCCCAGATCTCCTAACACAGAAGGACACTCCATAAAGGCAGGGAGTCAAAGCAGATTAATACAAGATAATAAAACAAGCAACAACAGACACCCAAAATGGGAAGAAAAAGAAACAGTCCATCACCAAAAGGAAAGGAAGAATCACCAGACAGGCTGAGAAATGAAATAGAAACAAGGAAGCTATCAGACATGGAATTCAAAGAAATCATTATTAAAAAACTCAACAATCTCACGAAGCTCAAAGAAAACTATAAAGAACTCCAGAGCAACTACAAGGAACTTACTGAAAACTACACCAGCATTAAAAAGGACATAGAAACCATCAGTAAGAATGAGTAGGAAATGAAAAACACAATCTCAGAACTGAAGAATACAATAGAAGGAATGCAAAGCAGGTTAGATAAAGCAGAGGACCAGCAAACTGAAGGACAGCAGAAAAAAAAAAAAAAAAAAAAAAAAAAAAAAAAAAAAAAAAAAAAAAAAAAAAAAAAAAAAAAAAAAAAAAAAAAAAAAAAAAAAAAAAAAAAAAAAAAAAAAAAAAAAAAAAAAAAAAAAAAAAAAAAAAAAAAAAAAAAAA
>PVIW01012045.1:0-15139 GCA_004026585.1 Noctilio leporinus | reverse complement strand
GGTACTGGACAACATGAAACCAACAACATTTATATCATAGGGATAGCAGAAGGAGAAGAAAAGCAAGGGATATAAAACCTGTTTGAATAAGTAATGACAGAAAATTTTCCTAAAATGATGAGTGAAAGGGTCACTCAGGTTCAGGAAGCACACAGGGTCCCAATGAAGATGAACCCAAATAGGCCTACTCCGAGACACATAATACTTAAAATGGCAAACTTCAAAGACAAAGAAACAATTCTAAAAGGATCAAGAGAGAAACAGCAAATAACATATAAGGGAGCTCTGAGAAGGTTATCAAATGATTTCTCAACAGAAGCAATACAAGCCAGAAGAGAATGACAAAAAATATTCCAAGTAATGGCAAAGGCCTGAAACCAAGAATACTCTACCCAGCAAGGCTCTCATTCAAAATGGAAGGTGAAATAAGGAGTTTCCCAGACAAAAGAAGGTTAAAAGAATATACCTCCACCAAACCAGCATTGCAAAAGATGCTAAAAGGCCTGCTTTAAAAAGATGAAGAAACAAAGAGAGACAGGGAGGAATACAGGAACAAAAGGGGAAAATGTCAGTGAAGAAGTACCTCTTAATAATAACCTTACATGTAAACAGATTAAATGCACCAATAAAAACACATACAGTAGTTGAATGAATAAGAAAACATGACCCACATATATGCTGTCTTTAGGAGACCCACCTCTGAACAAAAGATCAACACAGATTGAAAGTGAAGGGATGGAAAAATATATATCAAGCAAATGGACATTAAAAAAAGGCTGGAGTAGCAATACTTATTTCAGACAAAATAGATTTTACAATGAAGGCCATAAAAAGAGATAAAGAAGGACATTTCATAATACTTAAGGAAATAAGCAATCAAGAAGAAATAACTCTGGTAAACACATACATACCCAACATAGGAGCTCCAAAGTATATAAGAAAAATCATGGAGGATTTCAAGAAAGATATAGACAGCAACACACTAATATTAGGGGAATTTAATACCCCACTATCAACAATGGACAGATCTTCCAAACAAAATGTCACCAAAGATGTTGTGGCATTGAACATCACTCTAGAGGAAATGGAACTAAATTATATATACAGAGCCTTTTATACCAAAGAAACAAAATACACATTCTTTTCAAGTGCACATGGAACATTCTCTAAGACAGACCACATGGTAGGTCACAAGACAAGCCTCCACAAATACAGGAAAATTGAAATCATACCAAGCATCTTCTCAGATCACAATGGCTTGAAACTAGAAAACAATCTCAAGGGAAAAAACAAAAATACTCTAACTCATGGAACCTGAATAACATGCTTTTAAGTAAAGAATGGGTTAACAATGAGATCAAAGATGAAATCAAAAAAGTTCCTGGAAATAAATAACAATGAGCAAACAACAGTCCAAAACCTATGGGACACAGCAAAGGCAGTGCTCAGAGGGAAATTTATAGCAATATAGGCTTATCTGAAAAGGTCACAAGAAGTTTATAAAAACAACCTAACCATAAAGCTGCAAGAACTAGAGGAGCAACAACAAACAAAGCCCAGAGCAAGTAGAAGGAAGGAAATCATCAAGATCAGAGCAGAACTAAATAATTTAGAGAGTCAAACTACAATTTGCAGAATCAACAAGTCCAGGAGCTCATTCTTTGAAAAAGTAAACAAAATTGGCAAGCCTTTATCCAGACTCATCAAGAAAAAGAGAGGACCCAAATAAACAGAATCAGAAATGAGAGAGGAGAAATCACAATTGATACTTCAGAAATACGAAAGATTGTAAGGAATTATTAAAAAGACTATTTGACAAGAAATATGACAACCTGGGTGAAATGGACACATTTCTGGAAATGTATAATCTACTAAAACTGAATCCAGAAGAAGCAGAAATCCTGAACAGGCCAATAACAACTAGTGAAATTGAAGAAGTAATCCAAAATTTCCCAAAGCACAGAATTCCCAGACCAGATGGATTCACAACTGAATTTTACCAAACATTTAAAGAAGAACTAACTCCTATCTTTCTCAACTTATACAAAAACAATAATTAATAAATAAATAAAACAGGAAGAGAGAAGATTTCCATACTCTTTCTATGAGGCCAATACTTTTCTAATCCCAAAACCAGGGCAAGACACAACTAAGAAAGAAAATTACAAGCCAATATCTCCGAGGAATATAGATGCTAAGATTCTCAACAAAATATGGCGAACCAGATTCAGCAGTACATGACAAAGATCATACACCATGATCAAGTGGGTTTCATCCCAGGGATCCGAGGATGGTACAACATTCATAAATCAATAAATGTAATACATCACATCAACAAATTGAAAGACAAAAACCATACGATCATATCAATAGATGCTGAGAAAGCATTTGATAAAGTACAGCAACCATTTATAATAAAAACCCTCAGCAAAATGGGAATAGAAGGAGCATACCTCAATATCATAAGGCCATATATGAGAAATCTGAAGGCAAAATCATACTTAATGGACAAAAACTAAAAGCTTTCCCCCCAAGATCAGGAACAAGACAAGGCTGTCCACTTTATCCACTTCTGTTCAACATGGTCTTGGAATTTCTAGCCATAGCCATCAGAGAAGAAAAAGAAATCAAAGGTATCCAAATTGGAAAGGAGGAAGTCAAACTGTCATTATTTGCAGATGATATGATAGTATACATACAAAAACCAATAGGCTCCACCAAATAGTTACTTGACCTAATAAGCAAATTTAGCAAAATAGCTGGATATAAAGTCAATATCCAGAAATCGAAAGCATTTTTGTATACCAATAATGAAACATCAGATATAGAAGCTAGAAAACAAATCCCATTTACCAAAGCAACAGGAAAAATATAGTATTCAGGAATGAACTTAACCAAGGAGGTAAAAGATCTTTACTCAGAAAACTACAGAATATTGAAGAAAGAAATGAAGGAAGATACAAATAAATAGAAGCATATACAATGTTCATGGATGGGAAGCATTAATATCATTAAAGTGTCCATACTACCTAAAGCAATCTATAGATTCAATGCAATCCCAATTAAAATACCAATGACATATTTTATAGATATAGAAAAAATAATTCAAAATTTATATGGCCCTGGCTGGTGACACAGTGGATAAGGCACCAGCCTGTAAACCCAAAGGTCACTGGTTTGATTCCCCAGCCAGGACACATAACCAGGTTACAAGCCAGGTCTCCATCTCCAGCCAGCTCTGTAGCTGGAGGCAGGTGACAGGCAACCATACACTGATGTCTCTTTCCCTGTCTGCCTGTCTCTCTTCCCCTCTCTCTAAAAATAATAAATAAATCTTTTAATAAAAAAAATATATTGAGCCAAAAATGCCCATGAATAGCCACAGCAATCTTAAGAAAGAAGAACAAGGTAGGAGGAATCACAGTACTGGACATTGAACTATACTTCAAAGATACTGTAATCACAACAGTCTTGTACTGCCATAAGAATAGATCAGTAAAACAGAATAGAGAGCCCAGAAATAAACCCAGGACTCTATGGTCAATTAATATTCAAGAAGAATGAAGGAACATAAAATGGAGTAAAAATTGTCTCTTCAACAAATGGTGTTGGGAGAATTGGACAGGGACAAGGAAAAATATAAAACTAGACCACCAACTTACACCATACACAGGAATAAACTCAAGATGGATAAAAGACTTAAATATAGGCCATGACACCATTAAAGTCCTAGAGGAAAATATAGAAAGTACAATTTCAGATATCCTACCCCGAAATAATTCCACTGATACTTCTCCAAAGGCAAAGGAAATAAAGAAACAAAGAAACAAATGGGACTATATCAAACTGAAAAGTTCCTGCTCGGCTTAAAAAAAAATCAGCAAAATTAAAAAAGAACCAACTGTATGGGAAAACTTATTTGCCAATGAAACCTCAGACAAGAGTTTGATCTCCAAAATATATAAAGAACTTATATGACTCAACAACAGAGAGACAGACAGCCCAATTAAAAAATGGGCAAAGGATCAGGAAGACACCTCTCCGAGGAGGACATACAAAGGGACCAAATGCATATGAAAGAATGTTCAACATCACTAGCCATCAAAGAGATGCAAATTAAAATCACAATAAGATACCACCTCACACCTGTCAGAATGGCAATCATCAACAAATAAACAAACAATAAGTGTTGGCAAGGGTGTGGGGCAAAGGGAACCCTGGTACACTGTTGGTGGGAATGCAGGCTGGTGCAGCCACTGTGGAAAACAGTATGGGGTTTCCTTAAAAAACTAAAAATGGAACTGCCTTTTGATCCAGCAAGTCCACTACTAGGACTATACCCAAAGAATCCTGAAACACCAATTCATAAGAACCTATGTACCCATATGTTCATAGCAGCACTATTTATAATAGCCAGGTGCTGGCAATAGCCTAAGTGCCTATCAGTGGATGATTGGATCAAAAAACTTTGGTATATTTACACAGTGGAATATTTCACAGCAGAAAGAAAGAAGGAACTCCTACCCTTTGCAACAACATGGATGGAAGTAGAAAATATTATGCTTAGTGAAATAAGCCAGTCAGTGAAGGACAAATACCATATGATCTCCCCCATTACAGGACAATAATGAACAAAACAAACAACAAGCAAAACAGAGCCAGATATATGAATACAGTGAATGGGGGCAGGGGGAAGGGGGTTGGGGGAGGGGGAGGAAGAGGCAAGGAAGGGGAGCAGTTTAGACAAGAACTTAGTATGGAAGAACCATGGACATGGACAACATGTGGGATTGACTTTGTAGGGGAGTGGGTGGGTGGGGAAGGGGACAGAGGGGAGCAAAAAGGGATGGATGTAATACAACAACAATAAAATTCAATTTAAAAAAATAGAAATTTTAGAAAAAGAAAAATAACATAACATTTTCATTAGCTGTCTAATACACCTGCACTTAATATCACAAAACTGAGTGAAATTAGCACAGTGGATGGTTGGAGTATTTTCGCAAGCCATTCCTACACTAAGACAAATAACAATAAGTTAACTATACATGGACATGTCAGTAAATCATATAATATACAATTTTCTAAATACCACCAACACAACTCCCCTTTAACTTTATTTTAGAAATTCTTATGGCCATTCCAACATTGTTGGACATAAGGGAAATTGTGACAGAGAAGAAGAAACAGAAAGAAATAGTTATATTAACCATTTGTGATGAAAATATCTTACTTTTGCAAATTTTACAAAAATTTCACCATGCTGAAGACTACACCTTAAAACAGAAACTAGACCTGACCTGTGTGGCTCAGTTGGTTGGAGCCTTGTCCCATAACTAAAAGGTTGTGGTTTGAATTCCAAGTCAGAGCACATACCTAGGTTGTGTGTTCGATCCCTACCCCAGGCATGTATGGGAGGCAACCAATGGATGTTTCTCTGTTGCATCAATGTTTTTCTTTCTCCATTCCTCTCTCTCAAAAGGAATGAAAAATGTCCTTGGGTGAGGAATAAGAAAAAGAGAGAAAGGAGAGAAAATATCCCTGGCTGGGTGGCTCAGTTAGTTGGAGCATCATCCCATACACCAAACGTATGCAGGTTCCATTGCTGGTCAGGGTACATAGCTAAGTTGCAGATTCGATCTCCAGTAGGGGCACATATGGAAGTTAACTGATCCATCTCTGTCTTTGTCTCTGTCTCTGTCTCTCTCTCTCGCTCTCTCTCTCTCTCTCTCCCGCCCCCCTCCAACTTCTTAAAGCAGTACCTTTAGCATCTCTCGCAATTCTGGTTTGGTGGAGATATGTTGTTTTAGCCTTCTTTCATCTGGGAAATTTCTTATTTTAACTTCCATTTTGAATGAGAACCTTGCTGGGTAGAGCAGTATTGGTTGAAGGACCTTGCTTTTTTTGCTTGGAATATTTTTTGCCACCCCCTTCTGGTTTGTAGTGTTTCTGTTGAGAAATCAGCTGCTAAACTTATCAAAGCCCCCTTGTATATTATTAGCTGTTTCTCTCCTGCTGACTTTAGCATTCTCTTTTTCTCTTCGAATTTTGCCATTTTAATCATGATGTGCCTTGGAGTGAGCCTCTTTGGGTTCATCTTCACTGGGACCCTCTATGCTTCCTGGACTTGTGTAACTTTTCCTGTCATCAAGTTAAGGGCATTTTCTGTCATTACGCTTTCAAACAGGTTTTCTATTACTTGCTCCTTTTCTTCTCTTCCTGATACCCTATGACATGGATATTATTATGTTTCATGATATCCTAAAGCTGTCTTAAACCCTCTTCATTCTTTTTTAGCCTTTTTTGGTTTTGTTGTGCTGTTTGGGGAGTTTTTTCTATGTTGTCCTCCAGCTCATTGATCTAGTCATCTACTTTATCTAGCTTGCTTGCGATTCCTTCTGCTGTGTTCTTCAATTCACAAATTGTATTCTTCAATTTCTCCTGTATCTTATGGGTATATTCTATGTCCTTTTTAATATTGGTGTAGTTCACATTAAGTTCCCTGGAGTTCTTTGTGGTTTCTGTGGCCTGCAAACCAAAGGGTCACCTGATTGATTCCCAGTCAAAGTGCATGCCTGGGCTATGGGCCCAGTTGGAGCATGAGGGAGGCAACCATACATTGATGTTTTCCTCCCTCTTTTTCTCCCTCCCTTCCCCTCTCTCTAAAAATAAATATATTTTTTTAAAAAAGGGGAAGGAAGAGCCCTGGCTAGTGTGGATCAGTGGTTTGAGTGCTGGCATGCAAATTAAAATGTTGTGGGTTTGGTTCCAGTCAGGGCACATGCCTGGGTGGCAGGCCAAACCCCCAGCTGGTGGCATGCAAGAGGCTACCAACTGATGTATCTCTTGCACAATGATGTTTCTCTCCCTTTCTCCCTCCCTTCCCCTCTCTCTAAAAGAATAATAAAAATATAAAATCTTTTAAAAAAAAAAACGGAGGGAAGAAAGCAGAATAAAGTAAAAGAAGAGAAGCATACAGTATTAGGTTGAAACAGAACTTATATAAAAAAAATTATATATATATATGCCCTGGCTGGTGGTGCAGTGGATGGGTCTGTTAGCTGGCCTGCTAACCCAAATGGTTTGATTCTCAGCTGGGGCACATAACCAGGTTGCAAGCCAGTTCTCCAGCCAGGTCTGTAGCTGAAGGCAGGTGAAAGGCAACCATACATTGATGTTTCTGTCCCTATCTGCCTCTCTCCCTTCCCCTCTCTCTGGAACTAATAAATAAAATCTTTTAAAAATAATAAAATATGTATATTTTATAAGTTATAAATATTTAATAAGTAAATACATTTAGAGAAGCATATAGTATTAGATTGAACAGTATATATATATATATACACACACACATACATTATATATATTATATATAATAGGCAAATATATAAATAGGTAAATATATATAATATATAATATTTACATTATATATTATATATAATAGGTAAAAATAAATATATATTTATATATGTGTAATAAGTAAATATATTCAGAAAGAGACAAAAACAAACACATACACATGCACACAATAAAAGAAGAAAAAATAGGAACCAAATTAGGAAAAAATTTCACCACAGTACTTTTGACTACCAATGAACTAAGATTAATGTAGATGGGATGAGAATATGAGGTGAAAAAGAAAGAAATAGAAGCTTAAGAGATGTCTAGAGAAAAGCAAAGTTATTTTGAAATGATAGAGGAAGAGGTAATACTAAGAGTGAGGAACTAAAACCAGGCTAATACAGGGAAAAATTCAAATTTAAAATAAAAGAAAGGACTGGAGGAAGGTACAAATGGAGTAGGAGAGGAGGACATTAATATCTGTGATTTGAAATACCAAAATAGTGATACATAAGTAAAATTGCAGAAATACCACAACTACCACCATAGTTACACCCAATAAGCCAAGATTGATCAAGGTGGAAAGATAATAAGTATACTTTTTGAGCAAGAAAAGAATTTGAAATAATGACAAGAAAAATGGTTTTGACAGCTGGAGAGGGAAGAAATAGTAAGAGTGTAGAATGAAAACAAATAACAAGAGATAAGGTAGAATTTAAAACTAAAATAAGAGAAAATTAGACGTAAAAATGGAATAAGAAAAGGGAGGAGCAAAATATGAAATTTGAAATACACTATAAAAATCTAATGACTTAAATGCACTAACTAGAGGATAAGAAATGTATGTTAAAAAGCTATGCAGGAGAGAATATAACTCATGAAGAAGACTGAGATGGAATTTGTCTCAGTGGTATATGGTTTTTACCATTTTTTCTCTTTCTGGATCTATCCCTGGTGATGTTGGATCATGTCCCAGTCTGGGCTTAGGCAGCCTGTTCAAGACTACCAGTGTTTTACTGCCTGTGGTTGTCTCCTTCAGTTGTTGATCTGTAATCGGCAGTCAGGCTTAAGCATCACACATAGAGGGAAGAGTACTTGGGGGGTGGCTATTGCTTCCCCTCAGGCTGTTGTCACTTGGAGGGGAGTGATCTGCCTGAGCAAGACAGGTCCTGTAGTATGGGGTATGAGTCAGCTGCTCCCTCACTTCTCTCCAGAAGATTTGTTTGGGACAAAGCTTCTGTCCCAAACTCTCCTCAAGTGTCTCTAGTCCACTTTGCCCTCCCTCTGCTGGAGCTCAGGGTAAGTGGGTGCCAATGAAATTTTGTGTGTTTCTCCTTTAAGAATTTCTCTGTGCCTCCAGCTGTCTGTCTCCTGCTTACCAAAAACAAAACAAAACAAAAACCACGCAGTTTTTTGCTTTTCACAACTGCATGCTATCTGGTTTACTCTTGGCACTAATGTTGTAGACTGAGGAGCCCAGCTTGGGGTCTGGACCCTGCACTTCTCTAAGAGAACCCTCAGGTCACTGAGTATTTTTATGTACCTTAAGCTGCTGCTCATGGGAGCCCAGGCAGCCCTCTCACATCTCTGCACTCCCTGTCAGTCACACCATGATGAAGCAGCCTCCCCATGCTGTCACTAATTACAAGGCTTCATAATGTTCAGTTGGTTACTTCAGATGATTTCTTCACAATTAAGTTGTAATTCCAGGTTGGTCCTGGGGGGAGTTTAGTGTGGCCTCTACTTATTCCTCTGCCATATTGGATTCTCCTAACGGCCTCTTTCGTTTAAGACTTGTAAGACTTGTTCAATTCACTGAATCCAGTTTAATGTTTAAGTATTATTAAATTTTGCTTTGTTTTTATTGAATAAAATAAATAAGCATTCTTTATTTATAAGACTTCAAGATATTTTCCATCAACAACAATAAATTAAATTTAAAAAAAAGAAAATTTTTAAAGATTAAATGATAACATTCATCTTCTTGATGGAAAATTTTGCTTTCTTTAAGACTGACTGAGCAAGTTCTGCCTCTTCCAGGAAGCCTTCTCTAAATACCTCAACAATCACACCACATCTTTTTCTAATTTCCTTTGTTTTTTCCCTTTGTTTACTTCTCACTTTTATTTTTCAGTATATTTTATTGATTACGCTGTTACAGTCGTCCCAATTTCTTTTTCTTTTGTTCCACTCCACCCAGCACCCACTTCCCACTTGCAATCTGACCCCCCTTTGTTCATGTCCATGGGTCATGCATATAAGTTCCCTGATTTCACTCTTTCCTATATTATCCTTAACTTCCCCCTGTCTATGTTGTACTCACCAAATATGTTTCCCCACCCTTGCACCATTTCCTCATTTCTCCCCCTTCTCCCTCCCAGCTGATAACCCTCCCAATGATCTCCATACCTATTATTCTGATCCTATTCTGATTGTTAGTTTAGTTTGCTTTTGTTTTTATTTTTTTAGATTCTGTTGCTGATACTTGTTAAATTTTTGTCATTTTAATGATCATAGTTTTTATCTTCTTTTTATTAAGTAAGTACCTTTAACATTTCATATAATAAGAGCTTGGTGATAATGAACTCTTTTAGCTTTACCTTGTCTGAGAATCACTTTATCTGCCCTTCCATTCTAAATGGTAACTTTGCTGGATAGAGTAATCTTGGTTGTAGGTCCTTGCTTTCCATCCCTTTGAATACTTCTTGCCAGACCCTTCTTGCCTGCAAAGTTTCTTTTGAGAAATCAGCTGACAGTCTTATTGGAACTCCTTTGTAGGTAACTCTCTTCTTTTCTCTTGCTGCTTTTAAGATTCTCTCTTTATGTTTAAACTTTTGTGTTTTAATTACAATGTGTCTTCATGTGGTCCTTTTTGGGTCTAGCTTGTTTGGGGCTCTCTGTGCTTTCTGGGATTGTAGTTCTATTTCCTTCACCAAATTTTGAGACATTTTCCTTCATTATTTTTCACACAAGTTTTCAATTCCTTGCTCTTCCTCTTCTCCTTCTGGCACCCCTAGATTCAGATGTTGACATGTTTAAAGTCATCCCAGAGGTTCCTAAGCCTCTCCTTGTTTTTTTCAATTCTTGTTTTTGTTTCTTCATTCTGCACTGGTTGACCATTCATTTCTTCCATATGCTCCAAATCATTGATTTGAACCCCAGTTTCCTTCCTTTAACCATTTGTTTTGTGTGGATTTTCCTTAATTTCACTTAGCCTAGCCTTCCCATCTTCCCTTCTATATTTACCATACTCAAGTATATCTGTTAAGTCTGTGAGCATCTTCATCACCAGCATTTTGAACTCTGCATTTGTTAGGTTGACTATCTCCTCCTGGCTTAGTTCTCCCGCTGGAACCTTGATCTGTTTTCTCTTTTGGGCCATACTTCTCTTACTCCTCAACTTGACAGGCTCCTGTGTTTGCCTCTGTATCTTAGGTAGAGCTGTTGCACCTGTTACATTGTAAGGAGTGGGGTCCTTTGTTATTCATCAGTTCAGGATGAACCGTTTCACCATATTGTGGTGCTGTATGTCGGAGAGGGGTCTGAGAGGGAATAATGTTACTTTCTCAGCACTCCTACTTTTTCAGGTACTTTTTCTGCTTCCTGTATTGAACTGGTGCCTCTCTAGCTGTTGCACTGGTCATGGTTCCCAAACTGGGTGGGTCTGTGGACATTCCAGGATTGTAGGGGTCCTATAAACAAATGGACTATGCTGAGAAACTGGCAGTTTGTTCCTCCACCTCATCCCCCACTGGTTTTCAGTCAGAAGCAATGAGGCTTTATCCCCCCTGCCCCCTGTACTACAACTGTGAGCAGTTCTCTCTGGTTTGGTGACAGGAGTTCCCCAGGTGTCCCTACTTTTTTTTTATTATGTGACTGCACTTTCCAATGATGCACCAGAGCCACTGTTACGCTGCAGCCACAGTTCCACCAAACCACATCCTTCCTGCTGCAGCTTTGCCTCCTCCTACCTGTCTGGGTGAGTATTTCTTCTTTATATATTTTTTTGTTGGATATCCATGCAGCTCAATTTTCTAGAATTTCTGGTTGTCTCTAGTTTTGAGGTAGAGGTATTCCTTCTTAGTTGTGGAGGGAAATGCAGCATGTCAACTTTTGTCTCCATCTTGGCCAGGAGTCCTTTTCTAATTTTCTTTTCTTTTTTTCAAGATTTTATTCATTATTTTCAGAGAGAAGGGCAGGGAGGGAGGAAGAAAGGGAGAGAAACATCAATGTATGCTTGCCTTTCACCTACTTTCAGCTAAGGACCTGGCTGGAGACCTGGCTTGCAACCTGGTTGTGTGCCCTGACTGGGGAAATGAACCAGTGACCTTTGAGTTTGCAGGCCAGCACCAAGCCACTAAGCCAGAACAGTCAGGGCTTCCTTTTCTAATTTTCATAGCAGGATTTCCTCTTATCTTTTTATCTCTCCTGCAGCCTGTGAAACCTTGTATTTTATTTACCTTTTTTTAATAAGTCCTGCATCACCAAGGTGGCTCCCTAAGGCAGAGCATGAAGCTCTCTATGCATAGGAGGTGCTCAATAAACATTTGTCAAGTTTTGGTGCAGGAGGCAGTATAATGACCCCCAAAGTTGTCCACATTCTAATTTTGGAACCTGTGAATATGTCACTATGTATGGTAAAGGGGAATTAAGGTTGAAGATGTAATTAAGGTTGGTTCCCAGCTGATATCAAAATAGGGAGATTATTCTGAGTTATGCACATGGGTGCAGTGTAAACACAAGGATCCTTAAAAGTGGAAGAGGCAGGCAGAAAAAGAGGTCAGAGTAATGATGGTGTTATGTGATGTGATGTGAGAACCCAACCATCCGTTTCTGTCTTTGAAGATGGAGGAAGGCAGGCATGAGCCAAAAAATGTAGGCAGCCTTTAGAAACTGGAAGAGTCAAGGATATGTGCTCTCCCCTAGAACCTACAGAAAGAAATGCAACCCTACCAAAACTTTGATTTTAGCCTAGTGAGAGTCATTGCTAATTTCTAACATTCCAACTGTAAGAAAATAAATTTGTGTTGTCTTTAGTCACTAATTTTATAGTAATTTGTTATAGCAGCAACAGGAAGTACTTACACAAGACTTTCCTGGCCCTGGCTGATGGCACAGTGGATAAGGCACCAGCCTGCGAGCTCAAAGGTCCCTGGTTCTATTCCCAGCTAGGGCACATAACCAGATTGCAAGCCAGGTCTCCAGCTAGGTCTGTAGCTGGAGACAGGTGAAAGGCAATCATACATTGATGTCTCTCTCCCTCTCTGCCTCTCTCTAAAAATAATAAATAGAAAATCTTGAGCCCTGGCTGGTGGCACAGTGGATAAGGTGCTGGCCTGTGAACCCAAAGGTCACTGGTTCGATTCCCAGCTAGGGCACATAACCAGGTTGCAAGCCAGGTCTCCAGCCAGGTCTGTAGCTGGAGGCAGGAGAAAGACAACCATTCATTGTGTCTCTCTCCCTCTCTGACTCTCTCCCTTCCCCTCTCTCTAAGAATAATAAATAAAACTTTAATAAAAAATATTTTTTAAAAAGTGACTTTCCTGTGACTATTCATTGGCTCTGTATGTCCTACTCTACCTGAGAAAAAAGGTAAAGCCTCGATCTCCAAGATGGCGACAGAGTAGAGAGCAGTGCTGATGGTGTTCTCAAGTACCAAAGCAGCTAGAGGACAGGATAAGGAGCGTGAGACATCTTCAGGACCCTAGGGATTGGAACGGGCAGCATCTGGACACAGGGGAGCAGAGCCCAGAGGCAGAGGAGGCCAGCAGGACAGTAGGGAGAGAAGGCTCCGCGCAGGGCTAGAGGCGGAGGAGAAGAGTCCAGTGGGAAGCCGAAGCAGGGGAGCGGGAAGTGCACCAGCGGGGTGGCAAGAGGGCTGAAAAACGGAGCTGCTGGGCCACCAGGGAAACAGCAGCTAGAGGCCCCTGCGAGGGGGGAGGCCCAGCCCTGCGTGACCACACGGGTCCCCAGGCTCCGCAGGAAACTCCAAGCGGCGAGCCGGCGAGCCAGAACTAGTGGCAGGGGTAACTGACCCGCCATTGCTGGAGACAAAGGCCGCACCACCCACGCCTGGGAGGGGCTCATCACAGAGGCCACGTAAAGGACTCCGCGGAGAGCTGATTGGCTTGGGGGCATGGTGCCCACCCCGGAAGGGCAGGACAGTGTAGGTGGATCCCGGACAGTGTTGACTGACAGGCCCAGCCTCCTTCCGGAACTGCGGGGGAGGGGCCAGTCGTCACAGGGACCAGCGAAATTGCCGGCTGCCCTGCAGAAGTGCTGGGAGTGTGTCCTGGGCCGGAACCTCCACCAGGAGTGGGAGGGGGCTCCCTGCGGGCTCCAGAACACTGGTAGCCCTAAAACCTAGCCAGGCTGCTGAAGGCCCAGCCTACCTGGGGGCGGACACTCAGAATCAGCCCTACTGCGACAATCAGAGGCCCTGCCATGCGCCAAGACCGGCTAGAATATAGACTATAGACTGTAAAGTCCTGACCAAGAAAAAGAGGCAGCATCAGGAAAGGGATTGCTGCCAATCTCAAGCACCTGAATTATACCGAGAGCAATACGAACTATTAAGCCCCAACATATCCTTTGCAAAAGTTACTCCTCACATATTCTTAATCCCCCCTATACCTCAATCCACCTAAATACCCAAGACCTTCCCCTACTCTCGAATTAAAGTCTATTCACTCTGTGGCTATAACGCATTCCCAGTCCTCAATCTAAGTATTCCTCCCTTCCCCAGCCTTTCTAAACCCATTCTTTATTCTTTTCTTCCTTCCTCTTTTTTTTTTTTTATTTTTCTTTTCCTTTTCTTCCTGGTAAAGCCTACAGGTTCTGGCTCCACCTGGACCAATCAGAAATCATAAAGGGGAAACACACAGCTAAAACGTTTCTTTATTAATATTGATTTCTGTTAGTCTTGTGACTTTGAGCCCCCATCCTTTTCTTTCTTTCTTTCTTTCTTTCTTTCTTTCTTTCTTTCTTTCTTTCTTTCTTTCTTTCTCCTTTCTTTTCTACCTGATGAAACCCACTGGTCCTAGCTCCACCGGGACCAACAGAGACCATAAAGGGTGAACAGAAACCTAAACCTTTTCTTTATTAATATTGAGTTCTCTTTCTCTTGGGACTTTCTCCCCCTATTTTTTTTTTTTTCTTTTCTTTTCTTCTGCTAAAAGCCCTCAGGTCCAGGCTCCATCTGGACCAGTCAGGGATTATTAAGGGTGAATAGCCATCTAAACCCTTTCTTCTTATTATTATTATCATTTTTATTTCTTTTTTCCTTTTGCAATTTTTTTGTTTTGCTTTTTGTTTTGTTTTTTTGTTTGGCTGGTTGGTTTGGTTTGGTATTTTGTTTTTTTTGTGTGTGTGAGTGTATGTTTTTGTTTTTTGTTTTTTGTTTTTGTTTTTGTTTCTGCTAAAGGCCCACAGGCCCAGAATACAACCAGACAGCCCAAATAAAGGACACACCAAGAACAGCAAGTGGAGAAAATCTGGGAGACGGCAACATTGACCTCCACAAATATCCTATCACAGAAGGGTGCTCAACTAAGGCAAGGAAGCAAAGCAGGTTAACCCAAGGAAAGAACATCAATAAATAAATAAATAAATAAATAAATAAAAAGCAAGAACAGACACCCAAAATGGGGAAAAAAAGAATCAGTCCATCACCAAAAGGAAAGGAAGAATCCCCAGAAAGAACACAAAATGAAACAGAGGCACCTGGAATATCAGATAAGGAATTCAAAAGAATGATGATAGAGAAGCTCAGTGAGCTCAGCCACATCAAAGAAAACTG
>PVIW01012044.1:0-34105 GCA_004026585.1 Noctilio leporinus | reverse complement strand
GCACCCAACATAGGAGCTCCGAAATATATTAGGAAAATCTTGGAAGACTTTAAGAAAGACATAGACAGGAACACACTAATAGTAGGATATTTTAATACCCCACTATCAACAATGGAGATCTTCCAAACAAAATATCCCCAGAGATGTTGTGGCATTGAACAACACTCTTGAGGAAATGGACCTAACTGATGTATACAGAGTCTTTTACCCTAAAGAAGCAAAATGTACATTCTTTTCAAATGCACATGATTCATGCTCCAAGATAGACCACATGCTATGTCACAAAACAAGCCTCCACAAATATAGGAAAATTGAAATCATACAAAGTATCTTCTCAAATCACAATGGCTTGAAACTAGAAACCAATCTCAAGGGAAAAACCCCAAATTCTCTAACTCATGGAGACTGAATAGCATGCTTTTAAGCAATGAAGAGGTCAACAATGAGATCAAAGACGAAATCAAAAAGTTGCTGGAAACAAATGACAATGAACACACAACAACCCAAAACCTATGGGATACAGCAAAGGCAGTTCTCAGGGGGAAATTTAGAGCAATACAGGCCTTCCAAAAAAGGTTACAAGAAGTTTATAAAAACGACCTAACCACAAAGCTGCAAGAACTAGAGGAGCAACAACAAACAAAGCCCAGAGCAAGTACAAGGAAGGAAATCATCAAGATCAGGGCAGAACTAAGTAACTCAGAGATACAAACATCAATTTGAAGAATCAATAGGTCCAGGCGCTGGTTCTTTGAAAAAATAAACAAAATTGACAAGCCCTT
The DNA here is from genome assembly GCA_004026585.1 of Noctilio leporinus. Taxonomy (NCBI): domain Eukaryota; kingdom Metazoa; phylum Chordata; class Mammalia; order Chiroptera; family Noctilionidae; genus Noctilio; species Noctilio leporinus. Next base: position 33,323 of record PVIW01012044.1, on the reverse strand, counting down.
TTCCAGACTCATCAAGAAAAAGAGAGAGAGGACCCAAATAAACAGAATCAGAACTGAAAGAGGGGAAATCACAACTGATACCTCAGAATAACAAAAGATTGTAAGAAATTACTATAAACAACTCTATGACAAAAAATATGGCAACCTGGATGAAATGGACACATTTCTGGAAAGGTAAAATCTACCAAAACTGAACCCAGAAGAAGCAGAAAACCTGAATAGGCCAATAACAACTAGTGAAATTAAAAAACTGATCCAAAATCTCCCAAAGCACAAAAGCCCTGGACCAGATGGCTACACAGGAGAATTTTACCAAACATTTAAAGAAGAACTAACTCCTATCCTCCTCAAACTATACCAAAAAATTCAGGAAGAGGGAAGACTCCCAAATTCTGTCTATGAGGCCAATACTATTCTAATCCCAAAACGAGGGCAAGATACACCTAAGAACGAAAATTACAGACAAATATCTCTGAATGAACATAGATGCTAAAATTCTCAACAAAATATTGGCCAATCGGACTCAGCAATATATTACAAAGATAATACACCATGATCAAGTGTATCCCAGGGATGCAAGGATGGTACAACATTCATAAATCAATAAATGTAATATACCACATCAACAAATTGAAAGATAAAAACCATACGATCATATCAATAGATGCTGAAAAAGCATTTGATAAACTGCAGCAACCATTTATGATAAAAACCCTCAGCAAAATGGGAATAGAAGGAGCATACCTCAACATCATCTATGAGAAACCTGAAGCCAACATCATACTTAATGGACAAAAACTGAAAGCTTTCCCCCTAAGATCAGGAATGAGACAAGGCTGCCCACTTTCTTCACTTCTATTCAACATTGTCTTGGAAGTTCTAGCTATAGCCATCAGAGAAGAAAAAGGAATCAAAGGTATGCAAATTGGAAAGGAGGAAGTCAAATTGTCATTATTTGCAGATGATATGGTAGTGTACATACAAAACACAATTGGCTTCACCAAAAATTACTCAACCTAATTAGCAAATTTAGCAAAATAGCTGGGTATAAAGTCAATATCCAGAATTCAAAAGCATATTTGTATACAAATAATGAAACAACAGAAATAGAAGTGAAAAAACAAATCCCATTTACCATAGCAACAAGAAAAATAAAGTACCTAGGAATCAACTTAACTAAGGAGGTAAAAGATCTGTACTCAGAAAACTACAGAACAATGAAGAAAGAAATCAAGGAAGACACAAATAAATGGAAGTGTATACCATGTTCATGGATGGAAAGAATTAACATCATTAAAATGTTCATACTACCCAAAACAATCTACAGATTCAATGCAATTCCAATTAAAATACCAATGACAGACTTCGCAGAAATAGAAAAAATACTTCAATAATTTATATGGAGCCAAAAATGCCCACGAATAGCCACAGCAATCTTGAGAAAGAAGAACAAGGTAGGAGGAATCACAATACCGGGCTTCAAGCAATACTACAAGGCTACTGTCATCAAAGCAGCATGGCACTGGCATAAGAATAGACATATAGATCAATGGAACAGAATAGAGAGCCCAGAAATTAACCCAGGACTCTATGGTCAACTCAAATTTGACAAAGGGGGAAGGAACATCAAATGGTGTGAAAACAGTCTCTTCAACCAATGGTGTTGGGAGAACTGGACAGCAACATGCAAAAAGATCAAACTAGACCACCAACTTACACCATACACCAAAATAAACTCAAGATGGATAAAGGATTTAAACATAAACAGTGCCACCATAAAGGTCCTGGAGAAAAATATAGGCAGTAAACTTTTCGATATCCTACGCAAAAATATGTTTACTGATACTTCACCAAGGGCAAAGGAAATAAAAGAACGAATCAACAAATGGGACTATATCAAATTGAAAATTTTCTGTTCAGCTAAAGAAAATATCAGCAAAATTCAAAGGGAACCAACTGTATGGGAAAACATAATTACCAATGATACCTCAGACAAGGGTCTGATCTCCAAAATATATAAAGAACTAATGTGACTCAACACCAGGGAGACAGACAGCCCAATTAAAAAATGGGCAAAGGACCTGAACAGACAACTCACTGAGGAAGATATACAAAGGGCCCAGAGGCACATGAAAGAATGCTCAACATCACTAGTCATCAGAGAGATGCAAATTAAAACCGCAATAAGGTACCACCTCACACCTGTCAGAATGGAAATCATCAGCAAATCAACAAACAACAAGTGTTGGCAAGGATGCGGGGCAAAGGGAACCCTAGTACACTTTTGGTGGGAATGTAGGCTGGTGGAGCCACTGTGGAAAACAGTATGGGGTTTCCTTAAAAAACTGAAAATGGAACTGCCTTTTGATCCAGCAATTCCACTCCTTGGACTATACCCAAAGAATCCTGAAACACCAATTCCTAAGAACCTATGCACACCTATGTTCATAGCAGCACTATTTACATAGCCAAGTGCTGGAAACAGCCTAAGTGCCCATCAATGGATGATTGTATCAAAAAACGTTGGTACATTTACACAATGGAATTCTATATAGCAGAAAAAAAGAAGGAACTTGTACCCTTTGCAACACCATGGATGGAACTGGAGAGTATTATGCTTAGTGAAATAAGCCAGTCAGTGAAGGACAAGTATCATATGATCTCACCCATTACGGGACAATAATGAGCAAAACTAACAACAAGCAAAACAGAACCAAGTATATGAATACAATGAATAGGCCTTCAGTGGTCAGGGGGAAAGGGGATGGGGGGAGGTTGGAGGCAGAGGCAAGAAAGGGGAGCTTAGACAAGAACCTAGTATAAAGGAATCATGGACATGGACAACAGGTGGGATTGACTTTGGGGGGATTGAGTGGGTGGGGAGAGGGACAGAGGGGAGCAAAAAGGGGATGGATGTAATACAACAACAATAAAATTTTTTAAAAAAATTTTAATCAATAAGTTAGTATAGAATAAATTTGTAATTAATATATATTAACATAAAGGTTGCTTCTTAGGGAATAAGCTAAATAACAGATATATCAAGTTAAGAAAAATTAAACTAAAAAATGTTAAAATAATAAATATGGAATACTTTATCTAATTTCATGCTACTATTTTAATATATTTAAAATATAGATTGCAAGCAGGTCTCCAGCCAGGTCTCCAGACAGGTCCATAGCTGGAGGCTAATGAAAGGCAGCCATACATGGATGTTTCTCTCACTTTCTTCCTCCCTCCCTGCCCTTCTTTCTGAGGATAATGAATAAAATCTTTTTTTTTTTAATAAATAACGTTTAAAATAAAATAAATGCTAGGTACTCTGGAGCAATATAAAATAGCCAAACTCAATTAAAATTAAAGTCAGGAGATCCAAAATGGCAGAGGAGTAAGTGGTATCTACATTAATGTCCTCAAAGGACCAGTCTAGAATTACAAATTAATTGTGACTGAATCATCCATAATAACTAACTGAACACTTGCTGTAGAGAAGCCTTATAACTACAGACTGAAAAAAGAAACCGCGTCATCACAATGTGACTGACTGTATGGAGTGCAAGGAGAAGATATGAGAGGGCTGACTCAGCTCCCATGGGTGGCATCTGCAAGTCTGAAGAAATATTTCAGTGACTGGCGGGGGGGGGGTCCTCTTGAAAAGTTTGGTATCTAATCCCCAAGCTGGACTCCCTAGCCTACAGCATTAGAGCCAAGAGGAACACAGGTAACATCCAGCTGTGAAACACATTGAGGTGTTTTGTCTGCCAGGGAGAGATAGCTGGGGACACAGAGAGCACCTTTAAAGGTCAACATACAAAATTTTATTTACATCCACTTACCCTGGGTTATGGCAGGTAGAGGGCAGAGTGAATTAGAGAAGCTTTGTAACAAAGTGGGGAGGGATCCCAAAAGTCCCTCCAATTTAGGATTTGGGGGATGGGGGACAGCTTTTAAGCTACTTTGCATATCTATTGCAAACTGATAGCTAGAAAATTTGCTGCGCTGCAGCCCAGGGGAAAGGGGCAGATGTTAGATAGGCTGAAGATACTTTTCATAACAATGACATATGGTGCTCCAGGTCAGCATTTAAAATTAAAGGGGAGCTATGAGGATGGGGAGAAACCATGAGGTCTGAATGGTGTACATAGGAGTTGGCTGGAAGGTCTGGTGAGTAAGGGTGAAGCCACATGGTTTGAAGAGTCTGCCACAAGGTCTGGAATAAGGAAAAGGAGACCCACTGGGAAGTGTGCCTGGAGAACATAGCAGCATGGCTGATGAGGTAGGAATTGCAGGGACCTGCCTAACCAACCATGGATTATTGGGAGATACCTGAAATGGTGAATTGTAACTGGGAATTCAAAGCCATGGACTTCTGCTTCTATGAAAAATGGTACCTCTTACTGATGTATTCTGAAACTGGCCTGGTTTGGCAAAGGGAGGCAGTACTAAGTATTTTGGAGTATTTTAAAGGGAGTGGTACATAATGATAGAAACCCATCATTATTCTGAATCTGTAAAATATTTAATAACCCCCCTTTTCTCTTCTCTCAAACTTTTGTATTGGGAGTTATGCTTCTTTCTAGCAGACAATCAGACCCCACAGCTGTTCCAAAGCAGCATAGGCTGGGTTTCTGTAACAGTCTAAGGACAATTTGAGGATGGTGGTTGTGGAAAGAGAACTTAGGGAAGAGCTGATAGGATTCTCTTGAGTCATTCATATTACATAAGCCATCTTTCTCAGACAGAACATGTCCCTCCAAGTGGCATTAGACTGAGGAGAAGCAGTAGCCCTGCCCATGAAAATTACTCTACCCTACCCTTTGGTGCTTAAGCCTTACTGCTGGTTATAAATGAACTAGATTAACAACTGAATAAGATAGCCAGAGACTGCAGATCTCTGACAGTCTTGAACAGTCTGCCTATAGTCAGACTGGGACATCATCTGCCATCACCAGGGGCATTCCAGAAAGAGAAGAAAGTGGTTAAGTACTACATACTACTGAGATAAGTTCTATCATGGTCTTCATGAGTTGTATTATTTTCTCTCCTGCATAGATCTTTAACACTCATATCTTTCCTTAAAGTTTGTGCATATTGTCACAATTTTATATTAAAATTTCAAATCTCATATTTTGCTCCCATCTCTTACTCCATTTCTCCCTGCTTTTCCTCCATTTTACCTTTTTTGTTCCTTTTCTTATTTTCATTTTAAATTCCATTTTCTCTCTTCCTACAACTCATTTCCATTTTACAATCTATTTCCCTCATCTCCAATCTCTCAAAACCTTTTTTCTTGTAATAAGTCATGTCACATTCTTTTTTTCCATTCTTAAAATACCCATATTCTTTCTCCACCTTGATCAGTTTGGGTAATTGGTTGTGGATACAGTGCTTGTTGTTGCCTTTCTTCAGTTTTATTCCTGGATCTTCACTATTTTGGTATTTCAAATCCTAAATTTTACCATTCTCCTCTCCTACTCCATTTTATCTTCCTCCTGCCCTTTCTATTTCCATTTTAAAATTGATTTTTTTCCCCTGACTTAACCTGGTTTTCATTCCTCCCTCTGGTATTGCTTCTCCCTATCATCTCAAAAATACTTCCCTTTTCTCCAGACATCTCAAGCTTTCTTTCTTTTGTCCCTCTTATTCTAATCTCACCTATATTAATCTTTGCTCATTGGTTGTTGATAGTGCTGTGGTGGATCTTTTTCTTTAATTTGGTTCCATTTTTTTTTCTTTTCTTTTTCTTCTTTTCTCCCCTCTCTTGCCTATTTAAACCTAATACTATTCACTTCCTTTCTCTTACCTCACTTTGCTTTCACCCTCCCTTTTTTATTCATAATGTAAATTTTACATTTTTTCATTGACTTGTCCCTATTTGCTACTCTTATTATTGTTCCTCCCAGTACCCACTCAAAAATTATTTATATTTCAGTTAGTTATCTCATATTTGTTCTCCTTTCCTATAATATTCTCAATCCCTTTACATGTTTATTAATACTGACTCATTTGTTGTTGATAGTGTGATTGTGGATGGGGATTATTTTTATGGGTGTTGATTTTTTATTGAGCTATTTGATTCTGTTCTGGAATTCCATGCAAAACAGATGTGGTGAGCAGAGTGACTCTGTCAAGCCAAAGAGAAAGACCTACAAAATAATGACCCAACAACCACTATAACCTGATTAAACCAAAGAGCCCACATAAAGGGCAAAAAGGGCATCCCAAAAGCATAAAGCTCAGGATATCAAGGGGATTACACTACTGAGTCCCTACCATAGAAGAAGGCCACAGCATGAAGACAGGGAGTCAAAGCAGATCAATCTAAGAAGCAGAAACAGACAAGAAGAGTCACCTAAAACAGGAAGATAAAGAAGTAACCTTGAGTCAAAGGGAAAAGAGGAATCCCCAGAAAGAGTGCTAAATGTAATAGAGTCAAGAAAACAATGACACTGAGTTCAAAATAATGGTTTTAAGGAAGCTTAACAAGATCAGCAAAAAATAAAAAGAACTCCAAGGAAGAGACTATGAAGCTTACTGGGAAGTACACCAGCATAAAAAAGGACATAGAAACTATCAATAAGAGCCAGAGGGAAATGAAGAATACAAGTTCTGAATTGAAGAATACAGTAGAATAAATCAGAAGCAGGCTAGATGAAGCAGAGGATTGGATCAGGTAGAAGAAAATCCCCAGAAAGAACAACATAATGAAAGAATACTGAATAATAATAGAGATTTTAAGAGAGCGGAAGGATAACATGAAATGTATTAATATTCATATCATATGATGCCAGATGGAGAATAGGAGCAAAGCAAAGAAAACATATTTTAAAAAGTAATGACAGAAAACTTCTCTAACTTGATGAGAGAAAAATTCAGAAAGTCTAAGAAACACAGAACATGCCAATCAAGGTGAACTCAGAGGGGCCCATCCCAAGACACATCATAAGTGGGAAAATGCAAAGGCAAGGAGAATCTAAAAGGCATTTATGGCAAAACAGCTAGTAACCTACAAGGGTGTGCCAATAAGTCTATAAGCTGACTAGTAACCAGAGACACTACAAGTCAGAAGGTAATGGCAATAAATAGTTCAGAAATGAAAAGCAAAAGCCTGCAACCAAAACTACTCTACTCATCAAGGCTCTCATATAAAATGAAAAATGAAATAAGGAATTTTCCAGACCAAAAAAAAAAAAAGAAAAAGAAAAAGAAGAAAAGCTAAAAGAATACATCACCACCAAATCAGAATTGTAAAGATACTAAAGGGACTATTTTAATAAGATGAAGAAAAAGAGTGAAAAAGAGAAACACAGGTACAAAGGACAAAATGACAAAAAATAAGTATCTATCAATAATAACCTTAAATGTAAGTGAATTAAATGCTCCAATCAAATGACATAGGATAGCCCTGGCTATTGGCTCAGTGGATAGGCACTGGCCTGCAAACCCAAAGCTCACTGGTTCAATTCCCAGCCAAAGCACATAAGTAGGTTGCAAGCCAGGTCTCCAGTCAGGTCCTTAGCTGGAGGCTGGTGAAAGGCAACCACATATACATATATTGATGTTTCTCTTCCTTCTCCTCTCTCTCTGAAAATAATAAATGAAATCTAAAAAGAGAAGACATAGGGTAGCTGAATACACAAGAACATGACCCACATAAATGTTGTCTAAAAGGAACACATCTCAGAACAAAAGATCTGCATAGACTGCATAGACTGAAAGTGAAGGGATGGAAAAAATATTTCAAGCAAACAAACAGGAAAGAAAAAAAAATCTCATGTAGCAATACTTATATAACAGAAAATAGATTTCAAAATAAAGGCCATAAAAAGAGACAAAGAGCATTTCATAATACTTAGGAAACAATCCATCAAAAAATATATATCCCTTGTAAACATATATGCACCCAACATAAGAGGACCCAAATATAAAAAAAAAAAAATTGGAGAACTTCAAGAAAGATAGTCATCGCACACACTAATAGTAGGAGATATTAACACCTCATTGAAACAATGGATAGATCTTCCAAGCAAAGAAATAACAAGGGTATTGTGGCATTAAAAAAAAATCTCTAGATCAAATAGACTTAATTAACATATACAGAACTTTCCACCACAAAGAACCAAAATATATACTCTTCTCAAATGCAGATGAAACATTTTCAAAGACAGACCACATGGTAGAACACAAAAAAGTCCTCAAATTCAAGAAAATTGAAATCACAGCAAGTATGTTCTTGGACTACAATACTTGAAACTAGAAACCAACTTCAAGGAAAAATTCAAAAAACATGAAAATTCATAGAGATTGAATAACATGCTATTAAATAATGAATGGATTAATAATGATGTCAAGGAAGAAATCATAAAGTTTCAGAAAACAAATGAAAATGAACACACAACAACTCAAAACCTATAGGACACAGTGAAGGCATTCCTGAAAAGGATGTTCATAGCAATACAGGTCTACCTTAAAAAGACAGAGAGTTGTCAAATAAACAGCCTAGTCCTACATCTATAAGAAATAGAAAACTAAAGCTCACAGAAAATAGGAAGAAGGAAATAATTAAGACCGGGCAGAATAAAATGACAAAGAGACTAAAAGAACAACTCAAAGAATCAAAAAGCCCAGAGCTGGTTCTTTGGAAAGATAAACAAAATTGACAATCCTTTAACCAGACTCATCAAGAAAAAAGAGGATCCAAATAAACAAAATCATAAATGAAAGAGGAAAAATCACAATTAATACCACAAAAATACAAAGGATTGTAAGAAATTACCAGGATCAACTATATGCCATATATTTGACAACCTGGGTAAATTTGACAAATTTCTAGAAACATGTAACATTCCAAAACTGAATCAAGAAGAAGCAGAAGCCTAAATAGACTAATAACAAGTAGCAAAATTGAAACAGTAATAAAAAATAACTCTTCCACACTAAAGCTCTGGACCAAAACTAGAGAGAGCATACCTCAACACGATAAAGGCCATATATGAGAAGCCTGCACCCAAAATCATACTCAATGGGCAAAAACTAAAAGCTTTTCCCCTAAGATCAGGAACAAGACAAGGGTGTCCACTTTCTCCATCTATATTCAACATTGTTCTAAAAGTTCTACCACAGCAATCATACAAGGAACTAAATAAAAGGCAGCCAGATAGGAAAGGAGGAATTAAAACTGTCATTATTTGCAAATGACATGATAGAGTACATAGAAAACCCTACAGGCTCCACACATACACACACCCCAAAAGAAAAACAAAAACAAAAACAAAAAACACACAACTGTACCTAATAAGTGAATTTGGCACAATAGTGTGATACAAAGTCCAATTCAGAAATTGAAGGTACTTTTGTGCATCAACAATGAAATATTAGAGATAGAAACTAAGGGAAATCCCATTTACTATGGTAACAAGTAAAATAAAGTACCTAGAAATAAACTTGACCAAGGAGGTATAAGACCTGTACTTGGAAAAGTATAGAACACTGAAAAAATAAATTGAGAAAGACACAAATAAATGGAATCATACACCATGTTAGTTGAAAGAACTAAAATCATTAAAATGTCCATAGTACCCAAAGCAATCTAGATATAGTGCAATCCCTATTAAAATACCAATGACATATTTCACAGATCTAGAACAAATACTTCAAAAATGTATAAGGAACCAAAAATGACCCCAAATAGCCTCGGTAATCTTGAGAAAGAAGAACAAAGTAGGAGGAATCACAATAACTGCTATCAGAATATATTACAAGGCCACTGTAATCAAACAGTCTGGTCCTGGCATAAAACAGACTATAGCTCAATGGAACAAAATAGAGAGCTCAGAAATAAATCAAGGTCTCTGTTGTCAGGTAATATTTGACAAAGGGTTCAGGAGCATAAAATTGAGTAATAATAACATCTTCAACAAATGGTATTGGGAAAAGTGGATAGGTACATGCAAAAAAAAAAAAGAAAGAAAGAAAGAAAAGAAAAGAAAAGAAAAAGAAACCAGACCATCACCTTATACCACATACCAGAATCAAATCAGGATGGAGAAAAGACTTAAATGTAAGCCATGATACCCTAAAAGCCCTGGAGGATAACATAGGCAGTAAAATTACAGATATACCATGCAGCAATATTTTCTCAGGTGTATCTCCTAAGGCAAGTAGAAAAAAAAAAATAAAGAAATGAGAGTATATCAAACCAAAAGGCTTCTGCCCTGGCTGGTGGCAGAGTGGATAAGGCACCAGCCTGTGAATCCAAATGTCACTGGTTGGATTCCCAGCCAGGGCACATAAACAGGTTGCAGTCTAGGTCTCCAGCTGGGTCGGTGGCTAGAGACAGGTGGAGGGCAACCATGCACTGATGTCTCTCTCCATCTCTTCCTCTCTCTTTGAAAATAATAAATAAAAATATATCTCTTTAAAAAAAAAAAAAAAAGAAGTGGACCAATCCCAGCTGGGGAAAAACTACAGGGTTTTTCATACAATGTATGATACATTGGCAAAATTAAAAAAAAAAAAAAAGCTCCCGTTCAGCTTAAGAAAACATCAGCAAAGTGTAAAGATTTCTGATTCTGTGGGAAAACATATTTGCCAATGATACCTCAGGCAAAGGTTTGATTTCCAAAATGTATAAAGAACTCATGCAACTCAATACCAGAAAGACAAACAATGCAATTGAAAAATGAGCAAAGAACCTAAATAGACACTTCTCCAAGGGCCCATGGACATATGAAAGGATGTTCAACATCACTAGCCATCAGAGAGATGAGTTAAAACCAAAATGGGATAGCACTCACACCTGTCAGAATGACCATGATTAACAAATCAAATAAGTGATGATGATGATGTGGAGAAAAGGGAACCTAGTGCACTGTTGGTTGGAATGCAGATTGGTGCACCTACTGGAAAACAGTGTGGAGTTTCCTCAATGCAAAATGGAACTGCCTTTTGATCCAGTGTTTCCCCTGCTGGGATTACACCTGAAGAATCCTGAAATACCAATTCAAAAGCCCCTCTGCACCTCTGTATTTATAATAGCATTATTTACAAAGCCAAGTGCTAGAAACAGCATAAGTGGCCATCAATAAATGAATGGATAAAAAGCTGTGATACATTTACATGATGGAATACTATGCAGTGCTTAAAACATATTGTTAACTGATATCACCCCAATAAATTTAAATATTTTAAAAATTATTTTACTCATATGTGGCATGTAAAACAAAAGCAATGAATAAACTGACAAGAAAAACAAACAAACAGTAACTCATAGACACAGACAACAGTATGGTGGTTACTAGAGGGAAGGGGTTGTGTGTGGTAAAGGGGTCAAATATATGGTGATAAAAGATTATCTAATTTTGGGTGATGAGCACACAATGCAATATATAGATCAAGTATCATAGAAATGTACACCCAAAAACTATAATTTTTTAACCAATTGTCACCTCAATAAATTTAAATAAAAAGAAACAAAATTTGAGCTGTGGTACATTTATACAATGTAAACTATGCAGCAGAAAGAAAGAAACTCCTACCTGCCATGACAACATGGATGGAACTGAGGAGCATTAGGCTTATTGAAATAAGCCAAGGGATAAAAGATAAATACCACATATATTACCTATAAAAGGAACCTAAAGAACAAAGCAAATAATAAGTAAAATAGAACCAGAGACACTGAAATAAGGAACAGAATGACAGTGACCAGAGGGCAGTGGGAGGTGGAGAAGGAGGGACAAGAGAGAAAGGATCTATTCAAGGAATGCGTATAAAAGACCCATAGACATGGACAACAGGGCAGGTATTGACTTTGGGTATGGGGGGTTGGGCAGGGCAGGTGAGAGCAATGGGGGAAAATTGGGACAGCTGTAATAGAACAACAATAAGAATTCATTAAAAAAAGAAAGAAAACATAAAATAGGGTTAATAGAAAGTCTATAATAAAATTTTGAATATTATGAAAAATGACAATTATGTAAAACATATGAATTTACCTATAGACAATGAAGGCAAAAGGGAATGACCACTTCCAAATATGTCCCTGGGTAAATGGATGAATTATTGTGAAAGTTAACATACTAGATCATTTCAGATATTTATGTCTTTTCAACACCTAAGGGAAAAAAAGTAAGCTGAGCAATTTACCTTATGAGTCCACATTAATCCTCATAACTAAAGTTTGATAGTGAACAAAATGGAATTACAGCTCAATCTCATGGATTTCTTTTTTTAATATATTTTATTTATTTTGCTATTACAGTTGTTCCAATTTCCACCCCTTCTTTGCCCCGCTCTATCCAGTACCCCATTTCCTCTGGCAATGCCCCCCTTAGTTAATGTTCATGAGTTATGTATATAAGTTCTTTAGCTTTTCCATTTCCTTTATATTTCTTAACATACCCTTTTCAATTTTGTAACCACCAATGTGTACTTTTTTTTTTCACATCCAGACAATTCACCATTTAATTACTGCCTTCTGCAAGCTTCTCAAATCATATTAATAGAAAGTTTGCATTATTTTTAAATGCCTATGTTAATTAATTTGTTTAAAGATTTACTTTTAAGTAATATGAATTGCAATATTACCAAACACATGCAAAACTACATTTATACACATACATATTTTTATACATATTTAAAGTACATACTGGATTTTGAAGAGTTAATACAAAAAAATTTAAAATATGCCGATAGCTTATATAATTATTACATGTTAAATGGTAATATTTTAGATATATGTAGTAAATTAAGCAGTTTTTTTTTAATACTTATTTTACTCTGGAATGCTATTTTTGTAAAATATATAATAGAAATGGTGTATTGCAGAACTTACTTTCATGAAACTTGTCCTAGAGATAGTGCCCAACCCATAGTAAAAAATGAATTTGGTTTTTGAATTAAATCCTCCCCACCTCCAATAATATAACTCAACTTTATTTTAAGCTACTGGAACTACAACTTATTCTTTTTGAAGTTTTCCATCTTAATAGACTGATTTTTTTTTTTTTTTTTTTTTTTTGGCTGTGCATAGGTCTTACTTCTTTCAATACCCTGTTTTTCGCTATATGTATTCTACAAATTGAAGCCTTCAGAAATAATGGCACTTGCAGTGCTCAACTCATCCCCGGAGTAGAAATTATGTCTACTAACTTCAGGTAAAAAATAAAAATCCCTAGAATTTAAATAATTTTATAGAATAGTATTCAAGCTATTTTGTGAACTTGTGGTTGACTTCCTGTGTGGTCCTAAACTAACCCCTGAAATATTTAAGAATCTGTTGAGGTAGAGATTAGGCATGTTCACATTTCAATAATAAAGTTTACTATAGCAGTCATTCCTTTTTCCAAGCATCCCCAGTTTGGGAGCTTTCATAACTGGAAATGTATATTTCCATGATCTATTTGAAAGGAATATCATCTAATTTACATGCTAACATGAGAATATATATTGCCTATGTACATGAATCATATAGTTTAGTAGTTTGCAACTTCCATCCAAATTGGTCTTCATTCTCAGCATCTTTTCTAACCTAGAGATTAATTGACTTCGCATCACACCAATGACCAACTGGTTGCTATTTAAAACATAATTTACTAACAAAATCTATATATTACACATGTACAAATAAGCACATATTTTGTAACAGTGAATAAGAAAGATAGCATGTATTCTATGTAATATACATCCACATTTTCTTAGTTTTTTCTTCTTCCTTAATTGCATTTGATTTTTCTGAGTTATTGCAAGTAACATGATTTTCCAATATTGTGAAATAATTCCAGCCTAAGAAAACTTAACCTGTAGTAATGCAGATACAATATACAAAATTACACCTTATTTAGTAAAATTTATTTATAACAAGATCATTTTAAAACATTCATAAGTTAAAGTTGGTTCTTATCCATTCGCCTACCCTATGTCTTTTGATTTGTGCATTTAAGCCATTTACCTTTAAGGTTATTATTGACAGTTACTTATTCATTATCTATTTTTCCCTGTGTACCTGTGTTCCTGTCTGTCTCTCTGTTTTTTCTTCTTAAAGCAGACCCTTTAGCATCTCTTGCAATGCTGGTTTGGTGGAGATGTATTCTTTTAGACTTCTTTTGTCTGGGAAACTCCTTATATGCCTTCCATTTTGAATGACAGCCTTACTGGATGGAGTATTCTTCACTATAGGACTTTGTGTTTCATTGCTTGAAATGTTTTTTGCCATTCCTTTCTGGCTTGTTGTGTTCCTGTTGAGAAATCAGCTGATAGCCTAATCAGAGCCCCCTTATATGTTATTTTTATGTTATTGCTGTTTCTTGATGCTTTTAGGATTCTCTCCTTGTCTTTGAAATATGTCATTTAATTATAATGCCATTTTAATTATGATGTGGGCCAGTTTGGGTTCATCTTCCTTGGGACCTTCTGTGCTTCCTGAGCTTGTATGACTTTTTCTTTCCTCAAGTTAGGGAAGTTTTCTGTCATTACTTTTTCAAAGAGGTTTTCTATCCCTTGCTCCTTTTCTTCTCCTTTTGGTATCTTTATGATAAGAATGTTCTTACATTTCATGTTGTCCTGCAGCTCTCTTAAAACCTCTTCATTATTGTTCTGTCTTTTTTCATTTGGTTGCACTGCCTGGGAATTTTTTTTCTACATTGACCTCCAGCTCACTGATCTAATCCTCTGCTTTCTCTAGCCTGCTTTTGGTTCCTTTTACTGTGTTCTTCAATTCAGAAATTGTATTCTTCATTTTCTCCTGGCTCTTATTGATGGTTTCTATGTTCTTTTTAATGCTGTAGTTCTCTGTAAGTTACTTGTAGCTTCCCTGGAGTACTTTATTGTTCCCCTGGAGTTGTTTGTAGTTTTCTTTGAACTGGCTAAGCTCATTAAGCTTCTCTATCATCATTATTTTTGAATTCCATGTCTGATAGTGTGCTTGCCTCTATTTCTTTTTGCACTCTTCCTGTGGATTCCTCCTTTCCGTTTGTTGAGGGTTTATTTCTTTGTCTCCCCATTTTAGGTGACCCTTATTTGTTTCTGCTTCTTGGATTGGTCTGCTTTGACTCACTGTCTTATTGGTGTGACCTTCAGTAGTTTAGAGGTAAACTCTTACTTCCTGACTCTGTGCTTGATGATGTCAGCTAGTGTCCCAGTCTAGGCCTACTCAGCCAGTTGGAGACCACCAGAGATGCACTGTCTTTGTCTCCTTTAGTTGTTAATCCAATCAACCTGCAATATGAGGTTAAGTTTAGGCACTGCTGGGTGGGGAGGATTAATTCCTATGGGTGGGGCTAGGGCTTCCCCTCAGGCTCCAGCCTTTTGGAGAAGAGTGGTCTGCCAGCTGTATGGGGGATGGGTCAGCACTGGACTCACTGGCTGATCCCTCAACTCTCCCCCTAAACTGACCCAAACTTCCCCCTAGCATCTCTAGTCCACTCTGCACTTTCTCTGCTGGATTCCAGGGTAGGTGGGTGCCTCTGTACTTTCCTGGGTGGTCCCTTTAAGAACTCAGTCTCTCTCTCAAGCTGGCTAAATCTGGTGGCTGTTTGCTTTTCACAGCTGGGTGCTGTTTTACTCTCAGCTTTGTTGCTTGTAGGCTGGGAAGCCCAGTTGAGGCTTTAGATCCCACCCTTCTCAGGTGGAGCCCCCAGCTGCTGAGATGTTTCTCCATCCCTTCAGCTGCAGCCTGTGGGAGCCCCATAAGCCCTCTAGCATCTCTGCACTTCCTACCAATCACATTGTGATGAACCAGCTCTTCTGTTCTGTCTGTGGTAATAAGACTTGTCTCCAGTTGGTGTTCCGTTGGTTATTCAGGATGATTTCTCCCCAATTAATTTGTAATTCCAAATTGGTGTTGGGAGGAGATTGTTGTAGCTCCACTTACTCCTCCACCATCTTGGCTTTCTCTCTTTTTAAAGCACATTTTACAGCATAGAATTCCATTCATAGTAACTGCTCATGAAACCTTAAAATAAAAAGATTAACATGGACAACAGGTGGGATTGACTTTGGGGGGAATGGGTGGGTGGGGAGGGGGACAGAGGGGATCAAAAAGGGGATGGATGTAATACAACAATAAAATTTAATATATATATTAATACTATTCTATTATAATATTAATAGAATATTAATAATATTCTATTATAATATTAATAGAATATTAATAATATTCTATATTCTATATATATATATAAAGATTAAGCAGGGAAGCACTGATGGTTTTAATTGCACTCAGAGTAAAGTGCAATTAAGAAAATCTATGATTTGATTGATCTTCCTCTAATGGAAGACTTTTGCACTTAATAAAGTCACCACGATGAATTAAGCACATTTCTTACTTTCCCTTGAAATTCAACACATTTTTTTTCTTTCAGGTGAATTATATAAGCCAATTACAGTGATAAAATGTATGTTAACAACATACTTTTTAAGTGCATAAGGAGGAAAGACTAAGATGTTTAACATAATAGAAAATAAAAGAAGATTTAATTGAGATTCTTTAATGTCTTTACAAAAACTGTTTCAGTTCTACCTGTCGGTACCTGTGGGTAGATGTCTCAGAGGTACATAACACCTGCTTCTTCAGTTAGTCAGGCTTTTTGATAGTTCTAGTTTTCCTAAAGGAAGGGGAAACTTATAAATAATAAAGTCTTTCTCCTAAAAATTAATGTAGAGATAAAGCCCTATGACCAGACATGAAAACAACTTGGATTCTAAGCCTAGATCTGCCTCTGGTTACCAATATAACTCTTAACAACTCACATTTCCTGAAGCAAGGTGACCTCATCTGTGAAACATGAGCATTTAAGGAGTAGTTCTAAGGCCACTGTCTAGCTCAAGAATCCTAAGTTTCTACCTAGCATTCATCCTACTTGGAAAGAAAATTAGGAATTCAAATTTCTAGTCCAAAGAATTGTGTCAGTCCTCCCCTGAACATAGGTCATACCAGAAAAGTAGCAATGACTAGAGGGAAAATCCCCAATCTGAGCCTCTGCCCAGCCTCCCAAAAATTCAAATACATTGTTTAGAGAATGTGGATAGAGTGCACTCAGAATTTACATATGTAATACAGAAACAGCTGCATTATGTGGCACAAATTCCTCCTTTTGTCCTATCTAGGGAGGATTGCTTCTTAAAGGTTTTGAGTCTTTCTAAGAGGTATTCAGGGTCATGGGATGTATGGCTCTCTAGCGGTCTAAAGAACAAAACTGAGTTTTTCAATAGGTAGTAAAGTGATAAGAATCTAAGAGTATAACCCTCATAAAAATCCAGATACTGAGGGCCAACCAGTAAGGGAACACAGATCAGAAAACTAGGAGACTCATGGATTTGAGACAAGCTTGGAGTGTGCCTCAATTTCCAAAATGGAGGTCCATGGATGAAACACACAGCTTTTAAAGATAAAAATCAAAGTACTTGAGGTTTCTGTACTGAGACACATCAACCTATTAAGGACTCTGAAACATGGCATAAGGTTAACTGGAAAAGTATTCAGTGCAGAGAAGCATGTATCAAAAACTAGAACACCAAAACTACACAAAGGGGGAGGGGCAGATGAAAGAAAGATTGATCATTAAACTCAAAAGAGAATTAAGACAGATATCTCTACCAGATTGTACACCAAATAGTCCCCTTATTACTTTCCAAAGAATTTTAATTTTGTTCAAGGCAGCAACACATTCTGCTAGAAACACTCAGCTTCACAGCCTTTCTTGTAGAGCCAATGACCTAGGTTTGAGGAACATGGTCATGAAATAGTTCTGGCCCATGGGATTTAGATAGAAACTCCTGGAAATGCCATTCTCTCCCAAAAGCCTCTGAAGAAGGCAGGATTCTGGATCCTGTTCTTCCTCCAGCCTGGAGCATGAGTATAAAGCTGGAGCTAGAGCCTATGCCTTATAAATATGAGATGATGAGTGGGAAGACAAAAGCCCTAAGGTAAGAATGGGAGGACAAATGACAGGAGGAAGGTTGAGACATGGATATCACAGAACCACCAGACCATCCTGTACTTCCTGCTGTAAGAGTAAATAAAGCACTATTTGATTAAGCCAAATTAGAGATGCACTATAATATTCAATATGCCAAATAACTCATTAATTGCAGTTCAATAATACTTCATCTTTTTGCAATGCTGTGGAACTGGAAAGAACAAAAAAATACTGTTCAATAGAGCATATCCTGTACATCCAACATCTGCTCATAAGAACCAAACATCTCTTGTTGATAATGTAATCACTCTTGAGATTGAAAAACAAATTTGAAGTCTTCAACTAGCCAGATGAACTCAAAACTGTAAGTCACATGTGTCAAAATATTTAGCATATCCTTATTGAGCAGGGTGGTATTTTGCCATTTCTATAAACAATGGAAGAAAGATCAAGAGGAACTAAAATTAGAATCATGCCAAAGCCCTGACATTTGAGATGATATTAAAACTATAAAGTGGCACTTATGAATGATAAGAAACTCACAGGAGACAAGCACATCTGCCTCATGTAGCTGATTGAAATTTGAAAGGAAGCATTAAGACTCAGCAGTTACAGATAATGATTGCAAAATTTCAAATTAAAGAGAGACAAACAGGAAAAGACTTTTTCTTGTTGATGAAGAGGTAGTGAGGTACAAACAGCCAACTGCCAGAATAAGTAATCTCTTTTGAGGCAGTATTGTGCTTATTGCTTGAAGTGGGCAGCATTTGATTTCTGCATGGACTGATCAAAGCAGATCAATGTGTGGCTAAATCTGCCGATGTCTAGCAATAAATGCACTGCAGCATTTTCAGATTGCTATGTAGGCATCAGTGAAAGCTCAAAACAGAAAAATTCCCCTCAGCCCTTAAATATAACAGGAGTTATATTTAAGAAAATCCAAATTTTTAGAGGAGCTTCAGTACAAAATCAGACAGGAAGGTTCTCAAACACACTTGCACCTAGGAGTGTACCTAAGCAATCTTCCATTCTGCCCAAGGGGATGACCCTTTGACTCCTCATAGATTCATGGTGAATGTTAGTCAAGCCTCTTCACCAAGTCAGACCTCAAGTCTGACAACTGCCTTACCACTGTTAGCTCAGGACAATCAGCAAGCCAACCATGGTATCTGAGAAACAGGATCTAAGCAGCAAATCAGCCATAGCTGTGACTCCAAGACACCGTAACTCCTAAAGGGCAAAGACAAGTTGCATGTGCATGGACAGGTATCATATTGTGAATGAAATAGGGTTTGAAGGGTTTTTCCCAGCTTGCCAAAAACTTGACTGAGAGTTACTGGATAGAAATTAAATCAGGAAGCCTTTACCAAAGTAAGCAAACAATATTCTTCATCTCCTTCTATAGATAAAATATAAAGGCTCTCAGAGAGTATTTCACAGCACTCCTAGAAATCCCCAAGAAATTTCAGTAGTCCATACAGCCAAGCCATTTTCATAATGATGCTCAGATATTATTTGCCTTTTTAACTGTTGGTTATTTTCATTGAAATGACTGGCCTATTTGGTTCATCTTTAATAAAATATCTTCAAATACCCAAGTCTGAAAAATCACAGTTTCTGTTCACAATTCTTTCAAATAAAAATGTAGCCCTACAAAAAGAAAAATCTTACAACTCAAATTGCTATTTGCAGCACAAGGCCTTTCCTTGCAGATGACACCATATTTTTTATTACAGCAGAAATCAATATACATACATGTCATTTCATTTCTAATATTTTAAAAAACATGTACTAAAGGGTTAAATTTAATAATTTAATTATTTTTAGCATTTCATTGTGAACCAATTTAAGTGAAACTTTTTTGATGCTTCGCCTTTACTCTGTGTGGTAAAGAATATCATTCCATCCAGGTTGCTATCACTGCTCAGGCATGAACCTGTTCAGTTTTACTCACTGTTGTTTTTGCACCATTATTGCAAAAGTCAATACAGGTGAAAAGGTAGATGTGTTGCCAGTGACAAATTTGATCTTTTAAGAGAAAAATTAAAATTTAGAAAGCTTATTATGTTAATGTAAGCTTCCTAAAATTTAGGTTTTTTCTGATGAAACTGGGTAGTGATATTAACATATCAATATCTATCTATCTATAGATAGATAGATAGATAGATAGATATAGATTCTGTACTTAAAATTTGACAATTGGAAAATATTATTAACCCTGAAAATCCATATTTTCCAAACCATCAATGAATGGCATAATAGAATCATGCATGAGTTAAAAAATGTATCTAAAGTGTAAGACCATTGAATTTTATAGTAATGGACAACAAAAGGGCTCATTGAGGTATTTTCATATCCCACATTTCAATTAATCATTTAGAAACTAATATTTGTACCACTTGTCAAGTTTTGGTATGATATCAAATAAGTATATCCACAATTATCTATAACAGCTATTGAAATACTTTCCCATTCTCCACCTATGTATCTGTGTGAGGCTGCTGCTCCTCGTATTCTTTAACCAAAACAGCAGATTCCTGCAGATCGAATGCAGAGTCAAATATAAGACTCTGCTGTCTTCTATCAAACCAGACATTAAAGAGAGTTACAAAAATATGAAGCAATGCCACTTTTCTCATTAAAATTCTGTTTTAGAAAATATGGTTATTTTAATTAAAATGTTACTTATATTAGCATTTAATGTTTATTATGAACATCTAAATGAATTAACAAATAAATGTATTTTAATTTTCTCAGTTTCAATTCCCAATGAAGCAAATATCAATAGAAAACATCCACATAAGCTGTAGCTCTTTGAGGTCTTTAAGAAGTAAAGAAAGTACACAAAATAAAAGTTGGAGAGCTGCTTCCTTAAGTCAAAAAATTGTAAGTACTCAAAAAATAAGACAGAAAATTATAAGTACTCAAAAAAGTATTTGATCAGATACATAGAAGATTTGTTACTTCTATGAATTATTCAAGAGATGTACAATGCTAGGCAAAAATAATCATAACTCTCATACATGTCTCAGTATCATTTCCCAGAACCTAAGAGTATGTTCCCTCATGTAGCAAAGGGGGATCAAGGTTTCAGATGAAATTAAAGTAGCTCATCAACTGACTTTAACTTAGGGAAAGTATCCTAGGTCATCCAGAGAAGGGTGAGTGTCAGGGTGATGTGAGGTGAGGAAAACTCTATAAGTCGTTCTTGGCTTTGAAGACTGGACCACAAGTCAAGGAATGCAGCAGCCTCTACATGATGAAAAACACCAGAGAACAAGTCCTCCCCTGGAGCCTCCAGAAAGAAACACAACTCTGCGAACAACATGACTTTAACCCAGTGATACCTATGTGGGAATTCTGACTTCCAGAAGTGTAAGATAACAAAGTTGTGTTTTAAGTCACTGACCACTTCAAATTTCACCTGAGCCCTGTGATTCTGAGGAACAGCCAACCTTAAGGAATCATTCCACCTTCTTGTGCTCTGGGAAATGATTCACTTCCCTATACGACTCAAATAAAATTCAAGGATGTTCCTCCTTGCTTACCTAAGACAAGATCAGTCACATGCCTTTCAAATCCCCATTTTTTGTCTCATAAATGATTAGTTGAAGTGTTTTGTCCATGTAAATTAAAACAAAATTCTTGTTAACCAAACATCAGTTATGTGTCTCTGCTTGCTCTGTGATCCTGATCTTAGACCTTGCCTCAACTAAGCCAGTAAATATCCCCTCCTTAATGTCCTGTCCTAAGAAAAGGCTGACCTCAACGTGAACCATTCTGTGATCTACCATGCAAGCTTCTCTCTCACCCCACATCCAATTCTCTCCAGCCTTGTTCATTCCTCATACATAAAAGAGAAGCCTTTTTCTGCCTGACCTTGGAGATGCTTGCAGATCTCATAGACAGAGACTTCTTCTTATTGCAATAACCCCTCCATTCCTCTTGCAATAATCCTTTTGAATAAAGCATCTCCGTACCTAAGTCCAAATTTGGTTTTGTGTAAACCCACTGAGTGTGTGATTATTTGTTATAGCAGCAGCAGGAAACTAATGTATCTGACTAGCTCAGCTAACAGCAGCTTATTTACCCAAAGACATCTTGGTAGAATGAACAAAGTAGGAGCAGAAGATAATAACATTGTTTTCCACTCAACTGTAATTCTTATCACATTGCTGATATGGCCATACTCATAGCAAAGATGATGACAACTGGAGATTAAAGGAGGTCACCAAGATGAGAATCTTTCATCAATTAAATCAGTGATCCCTGTCAAAACACCTTTGCTCAGAGAAACCATACCTGGAAACCACTATGGAATCAAGCCAGGAGTTTATTAGGGGAAGGAAAACGGAGAACAGGAAAAATGGGGAGCCATAAGAGCAGAAACTTTTAGATAAGTCATCTTCAATTTAGGTTTTTACTCTAACTGCTCCATACAGATACACAGGTACACACTTTAAAGGAAAATCAGTTCATTAACCAAAAGTCCATTATCCAGAAAGAGCTAAGTGGATTATCTATTAGACAATCTGCTTCATTACCACCTCACCAGGGATCTCCGGACAAGTTAACTTCATTAATTTATTCCCAAGGGTTTCCTAGCCAGTTTCATTTTCATATTCTGGCCAGGATAGGTATGTAGACATTGACTGTTACAGTTTTAACTAAAGTCCAGGTACAAAGTTCAAAGATATTGCTGCTTCCATGTTGGCTTCGCCCATATCTTGACAATCCCTCCACCCAAATTTGCAGATGACATACTAGCAAGAACCATCTAAAATTCTTCGGTGGCCAAGACACCATCAATACTGGGTCTCCTTCATAGCCCAAACAACAGGAATGCACTTGGCCTCTAATACATATCTGCATATAAGAAAGCTTGTTTTGTTTTCAAATCAAAAAGTAAAACTTATATAATAAATACAAATTGTATCATTCCCAATGGTAAAAATGGAAAAAGAATCTTCTCTCAATCATCATATTGTAAAACCTTTATGAAATACCCCAAACCCCATTCCATGTAATATTTAAAAGGGTGGTCTTTTTTTTAATTTAAATTATTTTTGTTATATTACATCCATCCTTTTTCCATCCCTCTGTCCCCTTCCCCACCCACCCACTCCCACACAAAGAAAATCCCACTTGTTGTCCATGTCCGTGGTTCTTCCATGTTAGGTTCTTATCTAAACTGCTCCCCTTCTTTGCCTCTTTCTCACCTTCCCCTAGTCCCCCTTCCCCCTGCCCACTTAAGGCCTATTCTCTGTATTTATATATCTGGTTCTGTTTTGCTTGTTGTCTGTTTTGTTCATTATTGTCCTATAATGGGTGAGATCATATGATATTTGTCTTTCACTGGCTGACTTATTTCACTAAGCATAATATTTTCTAGTTCCATATATGTTGTTGCAAAGGATAAAAGTTCCTTCTTTCTTTCTGCCATATAGAATTCCATTGTGTAAATGTACCAAAGTGTTTTGATCCAATCATCCACTGATGGGCACTTAGGCTGTTTCCAGCACTTGGCTATTGTAAATAGTGCCGCTATGAACATAGGTGTACATAGGTTCTTAGGAATTGGTGTTTCAGGATTCTTTGGGTATAGTCCTAGTAGTGGAATTTCTGGATCAAAAGGCAGTTCCATTTTTAGTTTTTTAAGGAACATCCATATTGTTTTCCATAGTGGCTGCTCCAGCCTGCATTCCCACCAATAGTGCACAAAGGTTCCCTTTGCCCCACATCCTCACCAACACTTGTTGTCTGTTGATTTGTTGATGATTGCCATTCTGACAGGTGTGAGGTGGTATGTTATTGTGGTTTTAATTTGCATCTCTCTGATGGCTAGTGATGTTGAGCATTCTTTCATATGCCTCTGGGACCTTGTATGTCTTCCTCAGTGAGTTGTCCATTCAGGTCTTCTGCTCAATTTTTAATGAGGCTGTCTGTCTCCTTGGTGTTGAGTTGCATTAGTTCTTTATATATTTTGGAGATTAAACCCTTGTCTGAGGTATCATTGGCAATTATGTTTTCCCATACAGTTGGTTCCCTTTAAATTTTGCTGGTGTTTTCATTAGATGAACAGAAACTTTTCAATTTGATATAGTCCCATTTCTTGATTTGTTCTTTTATTTACTTTCCCTTGGTGGACTATCAGTAAACATATTTTGATGTAGGATATCTAAAATTTTACTGCCTCTATTTTTCTCCAAAACCTTTATGGCGGCACTGCTTATGTTTAAGTCCTTTATCCATCTTGAGTTTATTCTGGTGTATGGTGTAAGTTGGTGGTCTAGTTTTATCTTTTTGCATCTTGCTGTCCAGTTCTTCCAACACCACTTGTTGAAGAAAGTGCTTTTACTCTATTTTATGTTCCTTCCCCCTTTGTCAAATATTAATTGACCATAGAGTCCTGGGTTTATTTCTGGGCTCTTTATTCTGTTCCATTGATTTATATGTCTATTCTTATGCCAGTACCAAAAAGTTTGATGACAGTAGCATTGTAGTATTGTTTAAAGTCTGGTATTATGATTCCTCCTACCTTGTTCTTCTTTCTCAAGATTGCTGTGGCTATTCGTGAACGTTTTTGGCTTCATGTAAGTTTTTGAAGTATTTTTTCCATTTCTGTGAAGTCTTTCATTGGTATTTTAATTGGGATTGCATTGAATCTATAGATTGCTTTGGGAAGTATGGACATTTTAATGATGTTAATTCTTCCCATCCATGAACAGGGTATATGCTTCCATTCGTTTGTATCTTCCTTGATTTCTTTCTTCAATGTTCTGTAGTTTTCTGAGTACAGGTCTTTTGCCTCCTTAGTTAAGTTTATTCCTAGGTACTTTGTTTTTCTTGTTGCTATGGTAAATGGGATTTGTTTCCTCACTTCTATTTCTGATTTTTTATTATTGGTATAATAATAAATAATAAATAATAAAAATGCTTTTGGTTTCTGGATATTGACTTTATATCCAGGTATTTTGCTAAATTTGCTTATTAGGTTGAGTAAGTTTTTGGTGGAGCCTATCGGGTTTTGTATGTACACTACCATATCATTTGCAAATAATGACAGTTTGACTTCCTCCTTTCCAATTTGGATACCTTTGATTCCTTTTTCTTCTCTGATGGCTATGACTAGACCTTTCAAGATGACGTTGAACAGAAGTGAAGAAAGTGGACAGCCTTGTCTTGTCCCTGATCTTAGGGGAAAAGCTTTTAGTTTTTACTGGATGAGTATGATGGTGGCTTCAGGTTTTTCATATATGGCCTTTATAATGTTGAGGTATGTTCTCTCTATTCCCATTTTGTTGAGTGTTTTTATCATAAATGGTTGCTGTATGTTATCAAATGCTTTTTCAGCATCTATTTATATGATCATATGGTTTTTGTATTTCATTTTATTGATAAGGTGTATTACATTTATTGATTTTACAAATGTTGTATCATTCTTGCATCCTTGGGATGAAACCCACTTAATCATGGTTTATGATCTTTGTAATGTATTGCTGAATCTGGTTGGCCAATATTTGGTTGAGAATTTTAGCATCTATGTTCATCAGAGATATTGGCCTCTAGTTTTTTTCCTTAGTTGTGTCTTGACCTGGTTTTGGGATTAGAATAATATTGGCCTCATAGAAAGAGTTTGGGTGTCTTCCCTCTTCCTGTATTTTTTTGGTATAGGTTGAGAAGGATAGGAGTTAATTCTTCTTTAAATGTTTGGTAAAATTCACCTGTGTATCCATCTGGTTCGGGGCTCTTGTGCTTTGGGAAATTATTGATTGTTTCTTCAATTTCACTAGTTGTTATTGGCCTATTCAAGCTTTCTGCTTCTTTTGGATTCAGTTTTGGTAAATTATACATTTCCAGAAATGGGTCCATTTCACCCAGGTTGTCATATTTCTTGTCACATAGTTGTTTGTAGTAATTTCTTACAATCCTTTGTATTTCTGAAGTATCAGTTGTGATTTCTCCTCTGTCATTTCTGATTCTGTTTATTTGGGCCCACTCTCTCTTTTTCTTGATGAGTCTGGATAAAGGCATGTCAATTTTATTTATTTTTTCAAAAAACCAGCTCCTAGATTTGTTGATTCTTTGAATTGTAGTTTGAGTCTCTAAGTTATTTAGTTCTGCTCTGATCTTAATGATTTCCTTCCTCCTACTTGTTCTGAGCTGTTTGTTGTTGCTCCTCTAGTTCTTGCAGCTTTATGATTAGGTTGTTTTTATAAACTGCTTGTGACCTTTTTAGGAAGGCCTGTATTGCTATAAATTTCCCTCTGAGGACTGCCTTTGCTGTGTCCCATAGGTTTTGGACTATTGTATATTCATTGTTATTTGTTTCCAGAAACTTTTTTGATTTCATCTTTGATCTCATTGTTAACACATTCATTACTTAAAAGCATGTTATTCAGTCTCCATGAGTTAGTGTTTTTGGTATTTTCCCTTGATGTTGGTTTCTAGTTTCAAGTCACTGTGATCTGAGAAGATGCTTGGTATGATTTCAATTTTCCTGTATTTGTGGACGCTTGTCTTGTGACCTTCTGCCGCGGTCCTGCCGGGCCAGAGGAATGATAGACTTGGTAGGATTTGTAATGAAAAGACAGACATAAAAAAGTTGGGATCAGGAGGACTGCCACTCATGGTGACAGCACCACTTTATTGTTCACACAAAACTTCATAGGTTTTTCAAGCATTCAAACCTATCTCCTAGAGAAACTATTTTGGCTGAAAGTACTTTTTCCCACAAGACATTTGCTTATTTCTTAGTAACTAATTATTATCACTTTTGAAGCATACGACTTATGTTATGTCTTTCACTACACAGCTGCTATTTACTCTTGCTGAAGGTCAGCTTGTCCTCTAAACATGATGTGGAACTTTGTAATCATTGGAACTCTTCTCAGCCAAGCAGTTGACCTTTTGGCCATCAGCCCACCTCGAAGCCCTGAGTCCGGCCATGCCTTGACTCAGGAGGTCCCGACCACCTTCCATGTGGTCTATGTTAGAGAATGTTCCTTGTGTATTTGTAAATAATGTGTATTTCACTTCTTGGGGAAAAAAGCTCTGTATATATAGAGTAGGTCTATTTCCTCTAGAGTGTTGTTCAATGCCACAACACCTTTAGTAATTTTTTGTTTGGACGATCTGTCCATTGTTGATAGTAGAGTATTAAAATCCCCTCTATTAGTGTCTTTCTCTCTATATCCTTCTTGAAATCCTCCAAGACTTTCCTTACATAATTCAGAGCTTCTACATTGGGTGCGTATATGTTTACCAGAGTTATTTCTACTTGATGGATTGTTTTCTTAAGTATTATGAAATGTCCTTCTTTATCTCCTTTTATGGCCTTCATCATAAAATCTACTTTGTCTGAAATAAGCATTGCTACTCCAGCCTTTTTTTCATTTCCATTTGTTGATACATATTTTTCCATCCCTTCACTTTCATTCTGTGTCAATCTTTTGTTCTGAGGTGAGTCTCTTGAAGACTACATATATGTGTGTCATGTTTTCTTATCCATTTGGCTACCCTATGTTTTTTGATTGGTGCATTTAATCTGTTTACACTTAAGGGTATTATTGATTGATACTTATTTATTGCCATTTTCCTACTTTGTGCCTGTGTTCCTCTCTGTCTCTCTCTGTTTCTTCATTTTTTTTATTTTTATTTATTTATTTATTTATTTATTTTTTTTTTAAGCAGACCCTTTAGCATTTCTTGCAATGCTGGTTTGGAAGAGATGTATTCAATTAGTCTTTTTTTTTTTTTTTTTTTCCTGGGAAACTCCTTATTTCCTCTTCCATTTTGAATGAACTCCTTCCTGGGTTGAGTATTCTTGGTTGCAGACCTTTGTTTACCATTATGTGGAATAGTTTTTGCCATTCACTTCTGGTTTGAATTTTTCCTATTGAATAATCATTTGATAGCCTTATTGGAGGCCCCTTATATGTTATTTGATGTTTCTCTCTTAATACTTTTAGGATTCTCTCTTTGCCTCTGAAATTTTCCATTTTCATTATAATGTGTCTTAATGTTGATCTGTTTGGGTTGATCTTCATTGGGACCCTCTGTGCTTCCTGAACTTCAGTAACATTTTCACTCATCATGTTAGGGAAATTTTCTATCATGACTTTTTTGAACAGGTTTTCCATTCCTTGTTTCTCTTCTTCTGGTATCCCTATGATATGAATATTATTGCATTTCATGTTTTCCTGCAGCTGTCTTAAAACCTCTTCATTCTTGTTCAGCCTTTTTTTCATTCTGTTGTACTGTCCTGGAATATTTTTCTACTTTGTCCCCCAACTCACTGATCCAGTCCTCTGCTTCCTCTAGCCTACTGTTGATTCCTTCCACTGTATTCTTCAGTTCAGAAATTGTATAGTTTATTTCCTCCTGGCTCTTACTGATAGTTTCTAAGTCCTTTTTGTTGCTGGTGTAGGTCTCAGTTAGTCCCTTGTAACTTCCCTGGAGTTCTTTGTGTGGTTCCCCTGGAGTTGTTTATAGTTTTCTTTGAGCTGGCTGAGCTCATTGAGCTTATCTATCATCATTCTTTTGAGTTCCTTATCTGATACTTTGTTTGCCTCTGTTTCATTTAGTGATATTTCTGGGGATTCTTCCTTTCCTTTTGGTGATGGACTGATTTTTCCCCCCATTTTGGGTGTCTGTTGTTGCTTTTTTGTTTTTGTTTTTGTTTTCCTTGGATTAATCTGCTTTGCTTCCCTGCCTTTGTGGAGCACTCTTCTGTTTTAGCAGATTTGTGGAGTTCAGTGTTGCAATCTCCCTAGATTTTCTCCACTTGTTGCTCTTGGGGTGGCCTTTATGTCATTTACTTGGGCTGTCTGTTGGATTTTGGATTGGTTGTGTATGTTGCTCCTTTCCTTCCAGTTGGCTGATTGAGAGACATTTCTTCCATCCTTTCTCATACACTATTTTTGAGCTTCTCCTAAAGCAGAACCACTAGTCCAGGCAAAATAACGACACCTTCAGAGATATCTTTCTCCTTTAATCCCCCTTTCAACTGCCTATGAGCCTAACTATATACCCATACCCTCCAAGGTAACCCCTGTTTTTTTTTTTTTGTTGTTGTTGTTTTTTTAATTGTTGTTGTATTACACCCATTTCCTTTTTGCTCCCCTCTGTCCTCCTCCCCACCCACCCATTCCCCCCAAAGTCAATCCCACCTGTTGTCCATGTCCATGGTTCCTTTATAATATGTTCTTGTCTAAACTGCTCCCCTTCCTTGCCTCTGCCTCCCCCCTCCACCTGCCCCCTTTCCCCTGACCACTGAAGGCCTATTCACTATATTCATATATTTGGTTCTATTTTGCTTGTTGTTAGTTTTGTTCATTATTGTCCTGTAATGGGTGAGATCATATGTTGGCGAGGATGTGGGGCAAAGGGAACCCTCGTGCACTGTTGGTGGGAATGTAGGCTGGTGCAGCCACTGTGGAAAACAGTATGGGGTTTCCTTAAAAAACTAAAAATGGAACTTCCTTTTGATCCAGTGATTCCACTCCTTGGACTATACCCAAAGAATCCTGAAACACCAGTTCATAAGAACCTATGTACACCTATGTTCATAGCAGCACTATTTACAATAGCCAAGTGCTGGAAACAGCCTAAGTGCCCATCAGTGGATGATTGGATCAAAACACTTTGGTCCATTTACACAATGGAATACTGTACAGCAGGAAGAAAGAAGTTACTCCTGCCCTTTGCAACAACATGAGTATTATGCTTAGTGAAATAAGCCAGTCAGTGAAGGACAAGTACCATATGATCTAACCCCTGTTTTTAATCACACCCTTAGCTGCAACTCGACCAGTGTTAATAGGGATGTAGATATATTAAGACCGTTATATGAGAGGAAGAAATGATTAAGTTGACTAAAGTATAGATAATTTTGAAGGGTGCTGAGGAGTAGCAAAGATTGCAGGGATATGAGAGAGAAAACCAACTTATCTATTTATAGAAATGAGGAGAGGGAGAATTAGAAAGCCTCAAGTGCAAGTGAACAGTATAAGCCTATATATGTAGTTGCCATATCTACCTCCCTGTTCACTCTTAATGATCCCTGATTGGTCCAGGTAGAGCCAGGACCTGTGTGCTTTTAGCAGAGAAAAGAAAGGAAAGAAAAAAAAATAAAGAAAGGGTTTAGGTGGCAAGGGAGGGGAGGAATACTTAGATTAAGGACTGGAAATGAGTTGTAGCAGGAGAGTGAGTAGACTTTTAATCAAGAGTAGGAGGAGGGTCTGAGGTATTTAGATGGATTGAGATATGGGAGGAGTAAAAATATGTGCATTGGGATACACTATGGTATATACTAATTGTGAGGGTTGGAAGTAACTTTTGAAAAGGATATGTTAGGGATTAATAGTTTATGTAGCTCTTGGTGTAACTCAGGTGCTTGAGATTAGCAGCTATCCATTTCCTGATTCTGCCTCTTTTTCTTGGTCAAGTCTCTACAGTCTACAACCTAGCTGTGAGGTCTTGGAGTGGCAGGGCCTATGGTGGTCACAGTCAGGGCTGATTCTGAGTGTCAGACCCCAGGTAGGCTAGGTTTCTGTGCTGCTGGTGTTTTGGGGCCCTCCCTTCTCTCACTGGTTTTGTGTGAAGACTGTAGGGTGCTTCTCTGGTATCTATGGCTGTTCCTTCCCCTCCAGCTCCTGGAGGAGGTTTCTGCCTGCAATGGGCACCTGGCTCCAACTTGGGGTTGCCTGCAAGCTCACTGGCCCCTATGATGGCTGGCCCTATCCCTGCAGCTCCTGGAGGAGGTACCCCCTGTCTGCAAACAGCACCTGGCTCCCCTGGGGGCTAAGGCTAACCCTCCAAGCAATCCAACTCTTTGAGGAGTTTATCACCACTGCCTCTGCGATGAGTGCCTGGCTCCCCAGAATGTCAGCAGAGCAGTCTGCTGGCTAACGCTACTCCTCCCCATCCAGCTCCTCGAGGAGGCCTTTGGTGCCTGCAATGGGTGCGCCATTTGCACCAGCTGCAAGTTCCTGGCTCGCAGTTTTGAGATTTTTGTGGAAGTCTGCACCCAGGTGTAGGTGCATGGGTTCAGGCCTCCCCCCTCGCCAGGGCTCCAATCCACCCTCTCCCAAGTGGCACAGTTGCAGGACTTCAAGTTTTGTGGATGGTTGCTTGCTGGTGTGGGTGTGTGGGGTTGGGCTTTCCCCCTCACAGGAGCTCTGAGCCTCCCTGTCCCCAGTGGCACGGCATCACAGTTTTTGGCCCTCTCGTGGCTCCAGCCAGTGCACTTTCCCGATTCCCCACTCCTGGTCCCCACAGGTCTCTTTTTCTCCACCTCTGGCCCAGTGAGGAGCTTCCTCTCTCTCAGTCTCCAGAGCAAGGCTCTCAAGCAGTCCCTTCCCTGCAGGTGCTCAATTCCTCATCCCCCCCCCCCAGAGTTTGCACTCATTGTCCACGCTTCACTGCTCAGATTTCTAGTTGCCAGGTAGCCTGGAACTGTCTTCAGTTACAGACGCCCCTCTGGGTAGAGCTGCCACTGCCCCAAGCCAACCTCAGCCCACCAGGTGGTTTAGAACTATCTCATCTGCTCTTCTGTAGGTCTCTGCAGCCTCTGGGCTGTGCTCCCCTGAGTACAGATGCTTACCGCTCCAATTCTTAGGGACCTGCAGGCATCTCTTCCTCCCTATCCTATCCTCCAGCTGCTCTAGCATTAGAGAACATCATCAGCACTGCTCTCTACTCTGTCACCATCTTTTTTGCCTTAGAAGGGTGGCCTTTCATTATAAATGGCTTTGTTTTCCTACTTGCAGTAGTTGGAGCATTAGGAGCAACAATGCAAGCAATGCTGACGGCTAATATTTTTTAGTTGCCAAATAAAACCTTTTAGTTTCTAAGAAAGAATATTTATCTCCTAAAAGTTATCCTGATGGACAGTTGTTTTAGTGATATTGGGTGTTATTTTAATGTCTTAAGTTCTCATTTTTGTTTCATTTAAGATTAAAAAATAAAGGGGCAAAAGGACTGAGTTTCCTTAGCAGCAGGCAGAAAAGAGTTGGTGATACAAATGTATGCTAACATGCATGCACACACACATCATGCCATATTGCTCCAATACAGACTGCTTTTTGACTCTTTCTATCTAAATATGGATTGCAGGAGGGAAGATGGCGACAGAGTAGAGAGCAGTGCTGATGGTGTTCTCGAGTACCAAAGAAGCTAGAGGACAGGATAAGGAGCGTGAGACGTCTTCAGGACCCTAGGAATTGGAACGGGCAGCATCTGGACACAGGGGAGCAGAGCCCAGAGGCAGAGGAGGCCAGCAGGACAGTAGGTGAGGCGTTCCCGACCAACCGGCCGGAGGGCCTAGGTCGGCTCTGGGCAGGGGCGGCTCTGTCCAGAGGGGCGCGTTTGACTGGGGCCAGTTCCGGGCTCGCTGGTGACTGGAAGTCTCAACAGAGAAGTGCGGGCAGCGAGGGCGAACGCCGTAGGGAACCAGGAATTGAACTCTTGCATGGGAGGGACTCTGAGAGACTCACCCTGGCAACAGGGAGAGGAGGCTCCGCGCACGGGGTTAGAGGTGGAGGAGAAGAGTTCTGCAGGAAGCCGGAGACGGGGAGCGGGAAGTGCACCGGCCGGGGTGGCCAGAGGGCCGAAAACGGAGCTGCTGGGCCACTGGGGAAACAGCAGCTAGAAGCCCCTGTGAGGGGGGAGGCCCGGCCCTGCGCAACCACACAGGCCCACAGGCTCCGCGGGAAACTCCAAGCAGCAACCCAGCGAGCCGTGAACTAGTGGCGGGGGTAACTGACCTGCCATTGCCAGAGACAAAGGCCGCATCGCCCACGCCTGGGAGGGGCTCATCACAGAGGCTGCTTAAAGGACTCCGAGGAGAGCTGGTTGGCTTGGAGGTGTGGTGCCAGCCCCAGAAGGGCAGGACAGGGTAGGCAGACCCCGGACAGTGTTGACTGACAGGCCCAGCCTCCTCCCGGAACTACGGGGGTGGGGCCAGTCATCACAGGGACCAGCGAAATTGCGGGCTGCCCTGCAGAAGTGCTGGGTGTGCGTCCTGGGCAGGAACTCCCACCAGGAGTGGGAGGGGGCTCCCTGCAGGCTCCAGAACACAGGTAGCCCTAAAACCCAGCCAGGCTGCTGAAGGCCCAGCCTACCTGGGGGCAGACACTCAGAATCAGCTCTACTGCAACAATCAGAGGCCCGGCCATGCGCCAAGACCAGCTAGAATATAGACTATAGACTGTAAAGTCCTGACCAAGAAAAAGAGGCAGCATCAGGAAAGGGATTGCTGCCAATCTCAAGCACCAGAATTATACAGAGAGCAATATGAACTATTAAGCCCCAACATATCCTTTGCAAAAGTTACTCCTCACATATTCTTAATCCCCCCCATACCTCAATCCACCTAAATACCCAAGACCCTCCCCTACCCTC
>PVIW01012043.1:18685-34297 GCA_004026585.1 Noctilio leporinus | reverse complement strand
CCTGTTGTCCATGTCCATGGTTCCTTTATACTAGGTTCTTGTCTAAACTGCTCCCCTTCCTTGCCTCTGCCTCCTCCCTCCCCCAAACCCCCTTCCCCCTGACCACTGAAGGCCTATTCACTGTATTCATATATTTGGTTCTGTTTTGCTTGTTGTTTGTTTTGTTCATTATTGTCCCATAATGGGTGAGATCTTATGGTATTTGTCCTTCACTGACTGGCTTATTTCACTAAGCATAATACTCTCCAGTTCCATCCATGTTGTTGCAAAGGGTACATGTTCTTTCTTTCTTTCTGCTATATAGAATTCCATTGTGTAAATGTACCAAAGTTTTTTGATCCAATCATCCACTGATGAGCACTTAGGCTGTCTCTAGCACTTGGCTATTGTAAATAGTGCTGCTATGAACATAGGTGTACATAGGTTCTTATGAATTGGTGTTTCAGGATTCTTTGGGTATAGTCCAAGTAGTGGAATTGCTGGATCAAAAGGCAGTTCCATTTTCAGTTTTTTAAGGAAACCCCATACTGTTTTCCACAGGGAACCAACTGTATGGGAAAACATAATTGCCAATGATACCTCAGACAAGGGTTTGATCTCCAAAATATATGAGGAACTAATGCAACTCAACACCAGGAAGACAGACAGCCCAATTAAAAAATGGGCAAAGGACCCGAACAGACAACTCACTGAGGAAGATATACAAAGGGCCCAGAGGCAAATGAAAGAATGCTCAACATCACTAGTCATCAGAGAGATGCAAATTAAAACCACAATAAGATACCACCTCACCCCTGTCAGAATGGCAATCATCAACAAGTCAATAAACAACAAGTGTTGGCGAGGATGCGGGGCAAAGGTAACCCTCGTGCACTGTTGGAGGTTCTTGCTTCTAACAAGTATGGGGAGCAATATATTTTCTTCAATAAGTTATGATCAGTGGTGCTATAATTCATCTTTTCCCCTCAATTAAAATGCCACCTGGAAAATTGACTAAATTACTATATACAAAGAGGAATCTAAAAAAACTGTGGAATTTATTTATTAAAAAATTGTGAACCTGGCTGGTGACACAGTGGATTGGCGCCAGCCTGCAAACCCAAAGGTCGCTGGTTTGATTCCCAGCCAGGGCACATAACCAGGTTGCAAGCCAGGTCTCCAGCCAGGTCTGTAGCTGGAGGCAGGTGAAAGGCAACCATACAATGATGCTTCTCTCCCTCACTGCCTCTCCTTTCCCCTCTCTCTAAAAAAATCAATAAAATCTTTTAAAAAATTGTGTATTTATTCTTATATGTTTAAACTTTGTGACCTTCAAAGTACTCTCCATTTGATGCAATACATCTATGGAGACTTTTTCCCACTGTTCAGAAAGTTTTTGAACTAGTCAATTTTGATGCTTTTTATTGCTTCTGTTGTTTTTTGTTTTGCCTTTTCCACATTGGCAAAACATTTCTCTTTGAGGAATTTTTCCATCAGGGGAAATGAAAGTTGCTCTGAGGGAGATCAAGTGAATAGGGAGGGTGGGGCATGGGAGCCATGCCATTTTTAGTCAAAAGTTGCTGAACACGCAGCACAATATGGGCAGGTGCACTCATAGAAATGGTGCATCATGAAATGGACCAACACATTGAAAGAGTCTTCAAAAATATTCACTGAAGCTGAATGCAGCCTCTCAGAACATGCCAGCTGGTGCACTGACACAGATGGGTTCTTACAACACTCACCTGGCAGGGGAACCCTCTACTACAAGGGCCCTGCCATCCAGAAGATGATCCTATTTTTTTCCTATGTATCCTCTTTGTATACCCGGGACTACTTTTGAATTTTTTATTCTGTTCCACTGAGCATCTTTCTTGTTCTATATTATTAGCATATTGATTTAATTACAATGATTTAATTTATACACATGCCCAGAATATTGTGACTATTCCATTGCCTTGGCCATGTAAGAGTACATCAAAGCTATTCCCTCTTGCAAAGAGATTTTGAAGAATTCACCAAAAACAGTTTCTAAGAGCTAAGGCCAATGAATTGGGGTGGTGTGCTGAAGGGGTGAATTAAAGAAGGTAGTTAATGACAGCAGCACTGTTTTGTGGTTAGGAAATTTTCATTTGAGTCCCTGTCAGGTTTTAGAACCTACAGATGTTCTTCCATTTTCTCAGGCTCTTATCGACTCATCCATGAAATTAGATATTGTCAATATCTGATCCCTGGAATCTCAAACAGTTGCAACCATCCATGGGTCCATGAGTCCCTGGACTAGACATTTTTCTGCAACTATTACATTTTTTCTCTTTATAATAATAAAAATTTCTGTAGCTGAAATTCATCATCTTCAAATAAAATGTATTACGTGCACCCTTCTGTTCAAAGCTAAAAATGAAAGTGCACATATTAACTTTTTTCTTCTCCCTTTGTTTGGGAGGGCAGTTGGTGACCTGGAAAAGGGGATAAATTGAATCTGACTTGGCTTACCTATGGGTGGCATCATATGGGCATTAACCTTGGTAGGAGAGAAAGAACAGACCAACATCTAAAAACCAGTTATAATTCTGAGAAAAAAATGTTCAGTTCAACTGGGGGTGAGAGTAAACTTCAGCTGGGCTAGGAATGTACATAACCCCATGGATGTCCAATGCCACTCACTCAGAGGTTGTCATTTCTTTGTGTCCCTCATGTTGGCCTTGTGACAGTTCAGTTGTTCTCTCACACAAACAGCCAGATTATTTTTAGGGTGCAAAAAATAAAATCATATATACTTCCAACCATCTTTTTCACCTACAATATAAGAAAAGTTGTATTCAGATAAGTTCCCACATTATGTAGTTCCTATTCTAAAATATCTTAAAATATTGCTTTAAAATGAATATGAAAATTATCAAAAATTGTGAGGGATACACTTTCTCTTTCTTTCAATTAATTTCACAAATTGATGTTGGTTTTCTAGGTCATGGTTCTTCCCCAATGTTAAGACATATGATTGTCCAGGGGATTGGGTCTTTGAAAATTTATTTTCCTTGGTATAACTTTAACTTAGCTGGGAAATTTTCGCCATATTAATTCATCTTCAACTTTAATTAAAAAAATGAAAACTAATGACCTCAATTCAAATCATTTGCAGAACTTCAAAGGCTTATAAATATGGATTATAATAAGAATAATGATTTATAGATAATGGGCTTATTATGTTTCTCTGGCACATTCCAATGGCTGAAGAGGAATGCAAGGTCAGACACATTGCATTCTATTCTTGTCCTCCCAACTTGTCTGCTGCTTCAACTGTGACTTTGCTTAAGTCCTTCATGTTACCATTATCCTAGGAAACTGTAATCCAGACAGATGGTGTAAGAAGTGGAAATATCAGGATACAAACTTGATTATATTTTTCACTTTTGAGGTTAAAACTACCATGGGCCTAATTTCCTGGTTTTCTGTTTCTGAGTTCAATTTTAGGCAATAAAAAGGAGCTAATGTCTTTTTTATTTTCCACCAGGTGCATGAAAGTCTGTGGAAACCCCTGTCATCATTGACTCCTTTGAAAAGAAAGAATCAGAAAGCTGGAAGTGAATAAACTGTAGAGTTCATGCATATGATGATCACAAACCTGTTCCACCATTGTCACCTGTATCATCCATAGATGAGCTTTAGAGAATAAAAAATAATGCAAAGTTATAGAAATTGTTT
The DNA here is from genome assembly GCA_004026585.1 of Noctilio leporinus. Lineage (NCBI taxonomy): Eukaryota > Metazoa > Chordata > Mammalia > Chiroptera > Noctilionidae > Noctilio > Noctilio leporinus. Next base: position 30,613 of record PVIW01012043.1, on the reverse strand, counting down.
CATGAGGCCAGTGAACAATGATGCCTTTCTGGAGCTTCCAGCTGGGAAGGTCATCCTGGGGGTGTGAACCACGTAGCCAGTTCCTAGACTGGATTCTTCACGCAGTCACTTATTAGTTTTGTGACATTAGAGAGGTAATGTAACCTGTCCATAACTTATTTTACTCATCTGTAAAGTGAGGTTAAAATGAGACTAATAATGATGTCTACTTTATGGGCTGCTTATGAAGGCAAGTGAGTGTGGACATACAGTACTTGGTACAATGTCTGTACAAAGTCATCTTCCAGTAGCTGGTGGCTGTTGTCACCAGATCCAGACATACTTGTTTCCATGAGATGGAAACAGGTCCAGGGGGTCACCAAGTGGTGAGCAGGGGGTCACCACTGCTCTCATGAGCAGTGAGGCCAGAGATTCTGCTTCCATCTTTTGGAAACAGTATATTCCTTATATTTCTTGATTTTTGCTTGTCCATGAAAAAGTAGAGGAAAAACATAAAATATTTATTCTGTCTTCTCCTCCAACTAACTGAGGTGTTTGCAGTGGTGTGATTGGTAAGTAGTACTAGGAACTGTTCTAAGGTATAGTAAATAATTTATAACCTGTACTTTCCTTCCCTTTCTAGCCCACGCTGTTCAAAGCTTATAAAGCAGATTAAATAATGCATAGATTATGTGGAAGTGAAAAAATTTATAGTGTTATTGTAAAATGGCATGATTTCTACTTTAATTACAGCGTTCTCCTAGGAAACCTATACAAAGTGCTATATTCTTTTAAGCCTTTGGAAACTTTGCATGCATGATTTATATTAAAAAAACAACTGAAGTGGAGATTTAACATATCTTTCCCAATATCACAAAATTAATTATTAAGTAAGATGCAAACAACAGTTCATTAATCAACACTGCCTCTACTGAGAAGCTAATGCTTTATTTAATAATTGTATGTGTGGGTTGTACTGCTTGGAGAACTACTGTCTAGGAAGTTTCTTTAATTTTAAAATTTTTTCCTGACATAAATACTTTAATTATGAAACATACACACACACACACACACACACATATATTATTTAATTTTAGAATAAAATTTTAGAATTTTAGGAAAAGAATAGACAAGGAGCGTAGCATATTTTTCACCTCCCCCAAAGCAATGATTATAGGTTGCATTTTAAAATTTATGACTGATAAATTTTTAGATTTAATTTATTCTAAGAATAATTTTATTCTAAGAATGAGATTCCCTATGTTAATTGATTGTAGGAAATAGCTGTATATTATACTGTGGGAATGGGGAGGGTATCAGAGATGTAGGGAAAAATAGTAAATAACCTGAAACACTTTAAAACATTCTATTATACTTACACTGATAACATAAAATACAGAATAATATTACTATTTTAGTTGTTTTAGAAAAAAGTATTAGTGAAATCCTTTTTTAAATATCCATTTTTTAAAAGATAGCAATTTAGCCTGGCTGGTGGCACAGTGCATAAGGCGCTGACCTGCGAACCCAAAGGTCGCTGGTTCGATTCCCAGCCAAGGCACATAACCAGGTTGCAAGCCAGGTCTCCAGCCAGGTCTGTGGCTGGAGGCAGGTGAAAGGCAACCATACATTGATTCTTCTCTCCCTCTCTGCCTCTCTTCCTTTCCCTCTCTCTCTGAAAATAATAAATAAACTCTTTAAAAAAAGAAAAAGAAAATGCTAGGATAATAGCATTGCTTAAGGGAATTAACGTGCAAGGTTTACACATCCTGCTAAACAGTGCTTACTAGTGCCAATGCTACAGCCATTAACTAACAAATGGCAGTAAAAGCAATGTGCTAGGGTTCATGAGTTTATAAAATGATGTAATTGATGAAATGGAAGGAAACAGGTTGTTGTTTGAGGAAAAAGAAAAAATATATTTCAATGAGAGAATTCAAAGTGAGCTAATCATTGCTATGAAGAGGCCAAGAATTGGCCTGATTTAGTAAATTGCTTCTAAATGGCCAATTCTTTGTGAAATATGTTCTGGTCTCTCAGGTTGAATGAATTTTTCTTACTTTGTCCTTTCACAGCACCATTCTACTTGTATTTATCATTTGATTCATTTGGATTTGGATATTAATCGTTTATAAGTCTGGGTCTGTACTAGTCTGTAGATATTTTTGGGGTAGAGGAAATGTCTTGTTAAATTTTCCATGCTTTAGCCATCACAAGAAAGTTGCATGCGTTATCTGACACACTGGAATAAATTAATAAAATTAAGTGAATAGGTAGGATTTTAACTGTGAGGTTTTTTGTTTGTTTGTCTGCTTCACCTCCCCCTCCCCCTGCCCCCAAGTCTATCAAGTTAAAAAAGGAAACAGAAAAGCATCTCAGGAAAGCATTTTTAGACTTCTAGTCAAGATGGAGGCATAGGTAAACGTGGCTTGCCTCATTGAACAACCATAGCAAAAATTAACATAGGCTACAAAATAATATCACCCAGAATAGTCAGAAAATCAACCTGTATGGGAATCTGACAACCAAGGAATTAAAGAAGCCACATTTATCCACATGTATCTACAGAGATACAGAGAATGGGCAGTCCCATACCCATGTGTGGTGGATAAAAATTGGGAGGCACACCTCAGGACCAACGAATCCCAACCCCACACCATACCACCCAGTTCTAGTGCCAGAAAGTTAAGTCCCCATAACTTCTATAAAAACCAGTGAGGGTTAGGACAGTAGAAGAATATGCAGGATTCTCAGGAGTCTCCTCTTGAAGGGCCCACAATGGACTAGGACTTACACAGACTTGCTTGCTTCGAGCTTCAGCACTGGAGCAGCAGCTGGAAGGGCACCAGTGGCATACAGGGAGAACTTGAAGTGTCTAGAATCAAGGCAAGTACCAGGAGACAGCTTCCTTCCAGACAAAAATTCAGAGACCAGGGAGTGGTATTGTCCCCTTTCTGAGCCCTCCTCCAGAGAGCCACAGAGCAGCTACATGATATTGGAGACTCCATCAACCTGGTTCACATGGGTTGCCCCACTCGGGCACTTACCTAAGGTTCTGTTCTAAACAACTTTCTGGTGCACTTTTTTACAATAGACCACACTACTAAGACAAGGAGTCAAAGCAGAACTACCTACTACATAGACACAAACACAGGGAAGCTGCCAAAATGAGAAGACAAAGAATTATGGAGAATTATGGTCCAAGTGAAAGAACATATCAAAACTCCAGAAAAAGAACTAAACAAAATACAGATAGGAAATCTATCAGATGCAGAATTCAAAACACTGATTATGGGATGCTTAAGGAACTTATTGGGTACTTCAACAGCATAAAATAAACCCATGCAGAAATGAAGGTTACACTAAGTGAAATAAAGAAAAACAAAATAAAATAAAATGGCAATAAATTCAAACTATCAACAATTGAATAAAAAAAAAAAAAAAACAAACTAAGCAAACAAACAGAACAGAATCAGAATCATAGATTTGGAGGTCATTTGGAGAGTTACCAGGTGGCAGAGAGAAGAGGGAGGATGGGGGAAAAGATGCAGAGATTAAGAAGTACAGATTGGTAGGTAGAGAATAGATAGGAGGATGTTAGGAACAGTATAGGAAAATGGAGTAGCCAAAGAACTTATAGGTATGATTCATGGACATGAAATAAGGAGGGGTCTTGCCAGAGGATGCTGAGTGGAAGGGAGCAGAGAAGAAAAATTTGGAACTGCAATTGCATAACCAATAAAATACATAAAAAATAAAGGATTTTTAGCATGTTTCCTAATTAAAAGACAGAATTATATGATTAATTTAGTAGTCTTCCTCAATATTTATCAACCTGAATTGCTCCTCATCTAGGCTAAAAAGTGAGTAATACAGGATGTCCAATTAAGTAATCAAGAGGAATTATAAAAAAAATACGTGAGTTACACAAAAGGTCAAATTACCTAATTTGAGCTTTTTGTAGTTAAGTTTATTAAGAAATAATATTATCAGAAACTTCTCTGAGCAAGACACTAGTGGCAGACACTGAATATAAGAAGGCAGCAAGGCTTTTGCCCTTTTTTCTCATAGTCCCATTTGACATAGTATAGTAAGGCTTTTTATAACTGCAATAATTGAAGCTGATGACAAATTGAATAAAGATCGAAATACATTTACTAATCATGAACATTTCTAAAATCTATTAAAAGTTTGATGGATTACTGCATGAATATAAAGAAATCCATGCCCTATCATGCCTGAGCAAGGAAGTCTTGGGAAGTTTCAATGAAAGGAAGAAAGTTGAGTTAGAACTTATATGGTGATCCAGAGTCTATCAAGTAGAAAGTCATTTTTCTACACGGACCTGGACGTTAGTAGAGCTTGTAGACTGGAGACAAATTTGCAGGTTGCTAATGGAGGTGGTTTGGGAATTGCTGGTGGTAAATAAGCATTTACTGGGTCATTTACATTATTTGAATAGGGTTAAGTCGGGATCCCTGAGAAAACTAGTGTTATATCAGTGAAATGAATGCAGGCAAAGGAGAAGCATGCAGGAGAAGAGTCTCTAAAAACAAAGTAAGCACTTTTCTTTCTTGCTGGAGAGATGGCTTCCAGAAAAGCTATTTATCATTATTTTTAAATTTTTGATAGAATTTATTGGGATGATACTAGTTAATAAAATTGCATAGGTTTCAAGTGTACAATTCCATAATACATCACTGCATATTGTATTGTGTGTTGACCACCCCAAGTCAAGTCTCCCTCCATCACCATTTATCCCCAGTTTACCTTCTTCTTCCTCCCCTATCATCACCATACTACCCTCTCTGTCTATGACTAGTATAATCCTGTCAGAACATGCTAGTAATATTGCATTGTTGTCTTCCTACAAAATGATAAATGAGGGGAAGGATTATGCTAACGTTACTGATTGCTAATGCACAGTCCCTAGCATAGTATTTGAATTGTGGCCCTCAGTAAAGTTTTTGTTGAAGAAATAAAAATTTATTTTCATTAAAAAAAGATCATAATAACAAAGTAAGAAAAGATTTCAAAGGGAGAAATGTCAAATGCTTCTGTAGGATTAAGACCAGGCATTTATCATTCAGGGTGGTGGTAAACACCTTCTATTTTTATGTGAAAACATAGCTGACTATTTAGCACCATTATTCCTCCTGTCAGCATGGAACCATGAAAAAGTCTTTAGTGCTACACAGCCCACACAGAATTGGAAAAGAACATTTAGTTGATTGCTGTATCCTGTGTCAACTGATTAGCTGCTCTCCTATGCAGATCTGCTGCTGGGACTCTGAGTGCTCACAGTAGCAGCTGTCTTCACTGATTCTGCCCCAAGACGTATCTGGGAGAGATGGAGCTTGTAGGGGAGGTGCAATTTCACCTCTACCTTCTTTGGATTTTTTAGCTGGGCCTCAGAATTAAACTGACATCAAACAGATTAACAAGAGAAAATCTTATCAAGTTCCATAAGTCTGATATAGTACAGGGGCCCTCATAAAGAAATAGAGACCCAAAGAAATGGTAAAAGCCTAAAGGTTTTATACTAGGATGAACAAAGAGAGGCAATCAGGGAACAGTAACAAACACATACAGGGAGGCCAAAGGAAGATGAGAATTATTTTCACAAGGTCTGCCTTTACAGGGTTCTCTCAGCTTTGATGCTCCATCAAAGAACTGTTTCTTTTCTTCTTGTTTTTTTCTCTTGGTACAGAGATGGCAGCTTTCACAGGGGAGTTTATAATCTCCTGTTTTCAGGAAGCAACAAAGAGATTAGAACTACCTTTAAGATCTGCTGGTTTTTAAGTGCCTTTAGCTCAAAAAAGCCTTATGCCAAAGTGGCATATTTTGGGTGGAATCTTCTGCCATTCTTCAAATTCATTTTTTTTTATTGACTGCCTATTAGATAAATAAAAAACATTGGTGGATCTGAAAATTTAGGAGGGTTTTACTCTTGCTCTTCTCTGAGATTTATTATAGTTTGTATTCAGATAATGAAGAGAACTGGTAGTCATGATATATCAATTATTTCATTTTAATCATATAGTTGAGATATTTTATTTTATTTTTTAAAAGATTTTATTTATTATTTTCAGAGGTGGGGGAAGGGAGAGAGGCAGAGAGGGAGAGAAACATCAATGTATGGTTGTCTTTCACCTGCCTACAGCTATGGACCTGGCTGGAGACCTGGCTTGCAACCTGGTTATGTGCCCTGGCTGGGAATTGAACCAGCGACCTTTGGGTTCGCTGGCGCCTTATCCACTGAGCCACCAGCCTGCTCTCTATTTGAGATATTTTAAAAGGTAATTGTTGTGCTGCCCTATTATATGAGGGGTAGGGAGTAAGGGACCACATGGAGAATCTCCAGCTCCCCTTGAGGAGAGCAAATCTTATTACAGCCTCCCCCTCCCTGCTATCTAAAAGTAGAACATTCCCTATTAAACCTCCGGAAGTCAATCAAAACGGAGTAAAGTGAAGATTTTCCCTCCTTTTCCCCAAATTCATTTTACCCCACTTCACTTTATGAAAGACCTATATTAGTACTTGTTTTCTTCCTAAGTGAAAGAAATTGAAAGAGAATTTTCTCTTTTATTAGAGAAAGCAATACCATACTAATGTCAGGGACACCTATATATTCCTTTCCTAAGAAACAAACCAGAGACAAATAAGCAATCACATAAAAAAAAAACCTAACTCCCGCAGGTTTATGAGTCAGCCTCTTGTCTTGTTGGAAAGTGAGTAAATTGGGTTTATTATTTTTTGTAAAAAAGTACTTATTGTCCTTAAGAATCATGTGTTTTATTTCTGCCTTTGCATTCTCTGCCTTATAAATGATTATTCTTGCCTCCAAACCTATGATTCTGATTCTGTTCTGTTTGTTTGCTTAGTTTGTTTTTTATATTCAATTGTCGATAGCTTGAATTTATTGCCATTTTATTTTATTTTGTTTTTCTTTATTTCACTTAGTGACCATTCTGCTGCTGATCTCTGGGTGCTAACTTCTTCCAGTGCTTTTTGGAAAAGTAAAAGGCATGACACTTGTTAAACAAATTGCCTTTTTCTTTCCTCCCAAGAACATGTATAAAGAGATGCATGTATAAAGCAGATGCTCTTTTCTGAATCATCTTGTTCTCCCAATAAGGTAAAAATAGACATTTGATAACCTGCTTTCTCCAGGTCCTGTTGAGTTATTTGTTTATATTTCTCATAACAATATTTCAGCTTACTTTAATTTAGAATGCTAGTGTTCCTAAATCCCCAATGTAATGATGCTTTTCAGGAAGATAAAAAGAGTTTAAATGTAAGATAAGGCTCCTTAATCTCAAAATGCTAGAAGAATGTAACTATCATGGCCCAATTTTCCTAGGATGGGGAAACTGAAACAAGGATAGAAGGGAAAGAGCAGCAGTTTGGAAGGTGAAACCCAGCATGCATGAGGATGTAGGACATGAGCAATAATGAGGTGGAGCAGTGGGATTGCAAGGCCAGGCTGGCTGCCCCTTCATGGCAATGTCATAGAGACTTAGCAGCTTCTTAGAAGAGACACTGCTGAACACAATGCTGCTCCAGAGTATAACTTTGAGCATCTATAGGAGGGAGCAAAGAGAGAGAATTTAGTTGACTAGCTCTCTAATTTTTTGCTCCCCATTTGTCCTACTAAGATTACCCTTAGCAGGAATAACACCCTCATATTCGAGGATGCATCACTTGGCATATTTGTAGAAGTTCATAATGCCAAGTTCCCTCCAATGATGTGATGTTTTATCCAAATTTGCAAGAGGAAGAAGGCAGAAACTCTGGTCATACAGCAGGATGGCCTGGCTGTGCACAGTCAAGGGTATAAGGCTTAGCATTCTCTGGACAAGTGACTGGTTGTCCCTTGACAAAGGCTTGAGAAGATCTAGCAAAACCCATTCAATATGGCAGTTTCTGAACTGGGCCAGTGTGGACAATGTTCCTAGCACCAAAGGAACCTTTTTAGGAAGTATATCAGATGTGTGCCTCAAAAAAACCTGGACTTTAAAAATATCAACTAAATGAGTAGAGATAAGTAAGAGATCTATCAGAAATTCTTTCACATTAGTGGATTTAGTAATTAAACACTAAAACACGATGATTTTAAGTTGAATTAAAAAAACAAACAGGGGAACTTGTGGTCAAGATGGAGGTGTAGGCAGACATGGCTCACCCTTTTGTACAATCAATCAAAATTACAACCATCACTCAGAACTGTCAGAAATCAAGCTGAATGAGAGCCTGACAACTATGGAATTAAAGAAATGACATTAATCCAGGCTTGTAGGAGGGGCACAGATTCAGAAGGGGTGGGTCCCATACCTACATGTGGTGGATAAAAATTTGGGAGAGATATCTCAGGAGGGAGGAGTCCCAGTCCCACATCTGGTCCCCCAGCCCAGGGTTCCAGTGTCAGGATGTTAAGTGCCCATAATTTCTGGCTACAAAAACCAGTGGGGATTGAGTCAGTGGGAGAAACTTCTAGAGCCCCAAGGAGTTCCCCTTAAAGACCCTATTCATAGATTCAGCTACTCAGACTCACTCTCTCTGAGCTCCAGCACTGGGGAAGCAGCTTGAAAGGCAACAGTGGTGTACAGGGAGAAACTAAAGTGTCTGGCATTAAGGCAAGCAGAGGCCATTGTTCCTTTTCTAAATCTTCCCCCCACAGAGTTGGTAAGCAGGTGCCATATCTGAGACTCCATCAACTTGGCTAACACTGACCCACCTTGGAGATCCGGAGGAAGTCCACCCCATCCAATTTACAGGCCCACCCAAGTGCTTTTCCATATGAACAGCTGGTCTTAGCTCAGCTTCACAACTTCATAAATCCTCTTAAACAAGCAAGAGAGCTGGTCTCAGTGAGCCCCATGCCCAGCACTAGCAGCAGCCAGTCTAGATTCACAGCTTGGCTTCACAAGGGAATCTTCAAGCCCAACACAAGTAGCCATTTCAGATGGTTTTATAGCTCAGGCAGGATGCTCAGGGCAAAACACAGGGGGTGGGTGGGGGGGCTGGCCTTGATCTGCACCACCTGGGAAACCCCAGGGCCAGCACACCCAGTGGACAGCTACAGACCAAGTTGGGGCACCACCACCCTGCCTCTGCACAGCTGATCCTCCATGGAGGGCAAAGGTTGGTGATCAATGGTCACAGCTAATTCTTGCAGCTGACTGGCCTGGGTAGATCTCTCCCATTGATTTGTCAACAGTAACCATGGCTCAACTTTATGAGGAGGGTGCTGCCCAGACTTGGCTCCTGGGCTGCAGGAGCCCCCAAGGGCCGGAGAATTGTGTTTGGGGGGCCATCCTGGGCACTGGAGGGTGCTGAGCAGCCAGGAGCAGCCCCCCAAACATGGCAACCAAATGTGTCCTTGGACATTACCCAGAGTCGCCAGGGGCAAGCCGCGCGTTTCTCAGCCTGATGGGTTTGTCTCTGTTATTATGGGCACCTTGATTACCCATTCTGAGTAAAAGGGGAGGCTGTGCCACTGGACCCTATAGGACACCTACTACATTAGGCCACACTACCAAAACATAAAATTAAAATAGCTCTATCTAATACAGAGAAATAGACACAGAGTGGCTGCCAAAATAAGGAAATAAAGAAACATGACCCAAATGAAAGCATAGATCAAAATTCCTGAACAAGATCTAAATAAAATGGTGAAAAGTAATCTATCAGATGCAGAGTTCAAAACACTGGTTATAAGGATGCTCACGGAACTTGGCAAGAACCTCAACCGCATAAAAAAGATCCAGTGAGAAACAAAGGATACACTAATTGAAATAAAGAACAATTTACAGTGAAATAGCAGTAGAGTGGATGGAGCCAAGAATCCAATCAATAATAAGGAAGCAAAACCAACCAACCAACCAAACAAACAAAATAACCCCAACCAACCAGGGCAACAGAAGAAAAAAGAATCCAAAACAGCTCTGGCTGGTGGCACAGTGGATAAGGAGCCAGCCTGTGAATCCAAAGGTTGCTGGTTTTTATATCTTAATTCCTTCACCATTTTAAATTCAGCCCACCAACCCCCTCCCATATGGCAACAATCAGTTTGTTCTTTGTACCTATGAGTCTGTTCCAGTTTTGTTCATTTTTTAAAAAGGTTCTACATATGAGTTAAATCATATATGGTATTTGTCTTGCTCAGTCTGACTTACTTATCCACTGTGCCACCAGCCAGGGCTTGACTTTATTCTTATATATGATATAAATGGTCCAGTTTCATTTTTGGTATGTGTCTGTTGTAATTTTCCAACACCATTAATTAAAGTGATTGCCTTTAATTACCTCATTGTATATTCTTGTCTCCTTTGTCATAGATTAACTGACTATATAGGTGAGGGTTTATTTCTGGGTTCTCTAGTCTGTTCCATTGATCCATGTGTCTGTTTTTATGTCAGTACCATGATGTTTGAACTACTATAGCTTTGCAGTATAGTTGGATATCAGGTAGTATGATACCTTTAATTTTTTTCTTTCTCAAGATTTCTTTGGCTATTCAGGATCTTTTGTGGTTCCATACAAAATTTGGGATTATTTTTCTAGTTCTGTGAAAAATGTTGTTAGTATTTTCATAGTAATTGCATTAAATCTGTAGATTGCTTTGGGTAGTATGGACATTTTAACCATGTTAGTTATTCCTATCAAGCACAATACATCTTCCATTTATTTGTATTCTGTTCAATTTCTTTCTTCAGTGTCTTATAGTTTTCCAAGTACAAATCTTTTACCTTCCTGTTTAAATTTACTTCTAGATATTTTATTCTTTTTGATCCAATGTTTTAAGTATTTAAAAAAAATAACTTTAAAAAGGTTGAAATTTTTAAAATGTAATTTTATTATTGTTGTGTTAGATCCATCCCCTTTTTACTCCCCTCTGTCCCCTTCCCCACCCACCTACTTCCCCCCCAAAGTCAATCCCACTTGTTGTCCATGTCCATGGGTCATTCATGCTAGTTTCTTGACTAAACTGCTCCCCTTCTTTGCCTCCTCCTCTCCCCTTCCACCTCCCCGCTGCCCACTGAAGGTCTATTCATTGTATTCATGTATCTGATTCTGTTTTACTTGTTTGTTTCTTTTGTTCATTATTGTCCTATAATGGGTGAGGTCATATGGTATTTGTCTTTCAGTGACTGGCTTATTTCACAAAGCATAATACTTTCCAGTTCCATTCATGTTGTTGCAAAGGGTAGGAGTTCCTTTAAAAAGGTAGGATTTTGGGTATAGTCCAAGTAGTGGAATTGCTGGATCAAAAGGCAGTTCCATTTTCAGTTTTTTAAGGAAACCCCATACTGTTTTCCACAGTGGCTGCACCAGCCTGCATTCCCACCAACAGTGTATGAAGGTTCCCTTTGCCCCACATCCTCGCCAACACTTGTTGTTTGTTGATTTGTTGATGATTGCCATTCTGACAGGTGTGAGGTGGTATCTTAATGCAGTTTTAATTTGCATCTCTCTGATGACTAGCGATGTTAAGCATTCTTTCATATGCCTCTGGGCCCTTTGTGTATCTTCCTCAGTGAGTTGTCTGTTCAGGTCCTTTGCCCATTTTTCAATTGGGCTGTCTGTCTCCCTGGTGTTGAGTTGCATTAGTTCTTTATATATTTTGGAGATCAAACCCTTGTCTGAGGTATCATTGGCAATTATGTTTTCCCATACAGTTGGTTCCCTTTGAATTTTGCTGATCAGTGGGTGATTGGATCAAAAAACTTTGGTACATTTACACAATAGAATTCTATGTAGCAGAAAGAAAGAAGGAACTTGTACCCTTTGCAACAACATGGATGGAACTGGAGAGTATTATGCTTAGTGAAATAAGCCAGTCAGTGAAGGACAAATATCATATGATCTCACCCATTATGGGACAATAATGAACAAAACTAACAACAAGCAAAACAGAACCAAGTATATGAATACAAGGAATAGGCC